>ML781389.1:0-20683 GCA_009831015.1 Picea engelmannii | reverse complement strand
CCTAGGAACAAATCAACAAAGTTGCTTGTAGATTACATGCCCCTGTGAGCTCAATTCTGTCTTAAAATGTACATAGATAATTGATATAATTTAATATTTACTATGATCTTTGGTACCCGAATGCTTTTTATTGGAAGAGACTTCTTTAGTGCAATTGCAAAGATTGTACCTACATTAAAACCTTGAATAAAATATGCGAAAAGCCATAACCAACGGAAGTGGATTCCGTATCACAGGTCTAGTTTTTTCTTAGATAAAAGACTTCAATGAACACAACATTTGTCTTAGCGGATACCCAACACTGATATCAGATGTCTACTTTCTATAATTTTTATGTATGTCAATTATTCAAGGAAAACTGGAAACATACCAGCATAGAAGATGCGAAAGTAGCGATAATTGGTGCTGGTTCTTATATATGATATGATGAAGCACATTATTCCCAAATTTGCTTTCATTTTGTCTTTGACTTGAAATGACATTTTGTAATAAGAAATGGTTTTTTATGGATGCGATGGCATTTTGTAATAAGAAATGATATTTATTTCCAAAGTTACTACTCTGGAAATAAAGCAGACCATATGGTTCTTTGGCGGGATTGTGATTTGTATCTATATTTTGATTGACTGAATTATAGAATTGCATCTAGGCTTGGAGGATTGATTCCGTTATTAACAAACAATAGCATTACTTCATTGTGGTTTGTCTTTGTATTTTGATTCATAGCCCAGAATAATATCTGGGCTTAGTTGGTGAATTGATTCCACTATTACCAAACAACACTATGAATATCTTCGTATATTTAAAGTATATTTGATTCATTGAACTATAGAATTGCATGTGGGTTTGGTTGGTGGATTGTTTCAACTATTACCTAACAACACCAAACACTCTTGTATGTGGGTTTGGACATTGGTTGGTGGATTGATTCAATTATTACCAAACAACACTATGAACATCTCTTTATATATTTAGAGTATTAAGTCCAACAACACTATGAACATCTCTTTATATATTTAGAGTATGTCAAAATCAAAATGAAAAAATTAATAGTATGTGGGTTTGGACCTTGGTTGGTAGATTGATTCAATTATTACCAAACAACACTATGAACATCTCTTTATATATTTAGAGTATGTCAAAATCAAAATGAAAAAATTGTGAGCCAATTGCTTTGGGTGTTATTTGAAGTCTAAATGTGGGTTTGGTTGGTGGATTGATTTAACTATTACCAAATGACACTATGAACATCCTTGTATATTTAGAGTATACCAAAATTAAAATGAAAAAATTGGGAGCCCAATTGCTTTGCGTAGAATTTGAAGTCTAATTTTGATTAATTTTTGTTATTGTGTTGAGAGGTGCTTTCTACAGTCCATAAGTCCATATGCTTTGCGTAGAATTTGAAGTCTAAATTTGATTAATTTTTGTTATTGTGTTGAGAGGTGCTTTCTACAGTCCATATGAGGGATATGTGTAATTCCATTTGTGTTCAACATGGAATTAATAGGTGCTCTTTACAACTTAGTATGGGGGAGATGTGTAATTCTTTTTGTGTTCAACATGGAGTTGACACACACATACATATAAAACCAGTGTAGATCCATCTTAACTCTAGATCTATTATGCGCATATAGGGATCAAGTCCCTTGAGAAGAAATGCTTTTTTAAATTGAAAAAAACTTGAAAGATTTCCACCTCAAGGGATTTGATCCCTTTCGATCCATGATAAATTTGTTTTTATTGTCATATAATTTTTTTTTTATAAATTTAAATTTTTGTAAACGGAATTGAACTTTTTATATTATAAAAAGGGTTGTGTTGAAGCAAAGAATGGTTATATAAAACAACAAAACGACGCATGACATGCACAAAGTTCTAGAGCTAAAAAGATAAAATTTGGAGCTCTCTCTATTAATTTCCCACTCATACTGACTTATAACCTCGTTTACAAACTAGTCTAGGAGAAAGAATTTTGAAAATCATTCACTGATAGGAAGAAACTCGGTCTTGAATTTTTGGTACCCTGGCTTGCTAAAGAGTTCCATATTCAATGCTCATAGGAGTTGTGTCGTGATCCTCAATACCATTGATCGTGTTATCTTCGCGAGGGGAGACACTGCACCTTGATTAACTGAAGCAGAGGTTGAACATTGAGGAAGAGCAAGAGACTTTAGATGTTGAATATCAAATTCCATATCATCAATTTGCCTTGTCTGAATATCTAAGAGATTTCTCAAGGAGACTAGAGCTTGGTCCATTTCCCCTAGCTTTATTGTGATATGTTGTAATGTAGAGTTATCTACTTGGGATGTTTCTTCATGTCGTCGGAGGATTCTCTTAATATCGCTCCGTTTTGGCTCCATCTCTTACCATGACAACCAACAATTAGAAAAACCCCACCACCCAAGGCTTGGTGAAGGGTCTCCAATTCTAGATTTAATAAAAACAAACAAAGGATGCAAGTCTACATGGCTAAAAGGATCCTTGTGGAGAGAGAGGCGGTCATTACCAAACTCAGAAAAGGAAAGCATGAAAATCAGGATAGACAAACAAACGATGATCCATTCGGCTTGCCACACATAGACACAATTAAAGAGGAAGATCTTGGAATATGGGATGGGCAAAGACCCCTGGGTCTCATTTATTTCTATGATACCAACATCCAAGTTTGACCCAATCCTAGCCCAATGGTCCGCTAGAGCATTTAACTCTCTTTTAACAAGCAAAATTCTAAAGTTGTTGAAGTTTTCAATGAGAGGGTGCGAGAGATAATATCGCTGAAGACATTATTATTGGATTGAGCTTTCTAGATGATCGCTCCAACAACCGTCATAGAGTCCCTTGTTAGAAAAGTAGGTGTGCTTGTTTAACCATATAAAATATAGCAATATTGTCACCCAACCATAGGCCGAAGCCACCCCCGAGCACCTTAATCTTGATAGAGAATAATTCTGGAAGCAAACCCTAGGCCTAATTGCCAATCAATGTAGCGTACCTCTCTCCAGAGCTAGAGCACAAGGCAGAAAGTCGAAACCATAACCAAGAGAAAGTCCAAGCCTAAAACCAAAAATACAAGTTGCAGTAGTTGCAGTTGCAACTACTCTCCGGACTTGCGCACTTACTAATTTTCTGCAGTGCACACTAGATTTCTGCAGTTGCGAGCTGTGTGTGTCCAAACGAGCATGGGCATCTTGTATTTATACTGCTCTTCCTTATTTGTTTGGGCAAACTTCTCTTTCTGGAGGCTAAAAACTCAATATTAATTATTTTTTTTAGTCGACTTGCCCTCTAGGGTTATGTCCAATGCTTTAGGGTTTCTTCTTGCTTCCCAGAATATTCTATTCTTGTCAGGGTTACACACGGAGGTTAATACCTCCTGCAACTACTATAATATCAACACTCCCTCCTAGCTACGGAGGTATTGAAGGCAATGGTCTTGAGCACAAACATACCATTCAATCGGTAGCATCATCATAGCCACTTAGACTATCTCATGATTAAGTCACGAGCACCATCATCACTATCAGTATCATCTGACAACATCAACTGCATCATCTCTTTAAGCCACACTCCATCTGGTAATGATGTTGAATAAGTCACTCACTCCACAGAGTGATACAAGAACTATTCTTCTAATCCAGATATATGTCTTAGAAGAATAATTGTTCCAACAGATGTTGGAAGCCATGCCATGGGATATAAGGACTATTCTTTTAATCCGAACATATGTCCTAGAAGAATAACTGTCTTGGACCATACATTGACTATCCATTTAGCTGATGATCATTTCCAACACTACTGATAGTCTTCATGACAATCATAACAATGCCATTCAATAGAACACAATTGTGTCTATCCATAGTAGTACACAACTACTATTCAATGATACACAACCACACCAAGTAGCACACATATACTTAATTAGTGACGCATAGCCACAACTAGTGGAACACATCCACCACAGTAGCATACATCTACTGTCTAGAGACATACAATCTCCACAATGATCATATCATCCGATATCAACCTGTATAAGAATATCATGATACAAACTGAGTCATCTGGGCCATTCTTCCACTCACATTTGTGAGATCTTGAAGATCATATGCCCTTAGAAGGTAAAACATCAACCATGGGCTATTTGAACTATTTTTCTCAAACATAGAAGAATAATTGTCCTTTATTCTGAGCTTGGATCATTCACCTAACTGGGCCATTCCTCTGGCACTAATCATAGTGCACCCTGGAGAGAATGAGTCTTCCCTAGGGAATGCTTGTCCCTCATTGCTGAACTTAAACCATTCACTTAAATGGGCCATTCTTCCGACACTAATCATAGTGCAACCTGGAGAGAATGAGTCTGCCCTAGGGAATGACTGTCCTGCACCAACCTCCAAAACAGACCATTCTTCGACACTGTTCACAACTGTGAACTTCGAAAGAATGATTGCCTGGCGAGGCAGACCATTCTACTTGACCACTACTCAGAGTGTCCGCCAAGAAGAAACACTGTCCTAGACCATTCTCCCACATTGGCCACAAGGGGAATCACTGTCTATGGTACATCAACAATCTATCGGACCATTTTCATTACAAAAATCACTGTCCAATCTGGACCATTTTTTGAACTGGAAAATCCCTGTCCGTCAGAAATCTCAAACCACTTTCTGAACTGGAAAGGAACTGCTCATCCTGGACCATTTTTCAAACTGGAAAATGACTGCCATGAATCAATAACATATCAGTGCTCCCTCCCAACCTGAGAGTAATCTCTTTCCTTTTTCAATAAGGAATTAGTCTCCACGAGCCTCAATTTGTTTCTTGAGTACGTAAAGTTTTCATCTTGGACAGAGGCTTTACCAAAATATTTTCTATCTGCTCATATGTGGAGATATATTGGAGAACCACTTCTCTTTTCTGGACTTTATCACGAAGAATATAATGCTTGATCTCAATGTACTTCGGTTTGTCATGGAACACTGGTTTTCTCTGAAGGCTTCATATAGCTCTGTTCATTACAATATATCATGGTCAAATTCAACACTTATGTTTTCTGCTAGCTCATGACATCGTGGCAAGGCTCAAACTGAAACATATCTCAGTAACATTTCTACTGTCATCATGAGAGTTTGCCATGGATTAGCAATCCATCATCCCAGACTTCTGAGTAACTATTCTGATACACTATCTCTGTCATAGAAAGTTTTCACCACGCTTCTGCTGTATATGAGATACTCTGCATCAAGTTGTTTGAATACATACAAGGTCTTCTTATATCTGCATACATGGGTCTCTTTTTGGTATAAGCTTCTTTCTCACTTGCTTTATTGGGAAGAGCAGTCTTTTACATGTAAATTCCAATCCATGGATACTACAAGAGGTATATCTGGAACAAGCTGTTGTCATATCATTCTCCCTCCTTATGGAAGAACCTCCGAATCTTGTAATGCTTCCATTCATAAGTCTTTTTCATATTTTCTATACATTGTTCTTTATCATAACTTCCATTTCTTCTGCTCGATTGCTTCTTAGTGGGTTCAAACCAAGCCAGTAGTCTTGTGATTCTCGGCATTATCACTAGTTGTTCTTGCTTTTCTTTCTTTCTTGGAATCTTCATGTTTTTCCTCATGTCCGTCTTTAGCTCTTGGGTCCATGGGGTCTTCTATATGCCCTGAAGATTCCAACTTCTTTCTTTCATCATAGGATCATGGATGTATATGGAAAACCAATGATACTTTAAGGCTTCTTTTCGAAGAAGACTTATTCTAGAGTCAAACTGAACAAATGCTGCTAATCATGGCTGCTACTTTCAATGTTTCTGACTGAGAAGAGTTTAGTTAGGGCATCGTGCATCTTCTTAGATGAGTCGAGATGAGAGATGCAGGGTATCAAGTGGTCTTTATAGAGTCCATTATGATACTCATGGCATTGATGTCATTGTCCTTGAACTTTTCCATAATTGCAACATTCTGAGGTTTCTTCTCTTTTCCTTCTTCAAACTGTGGTTCCACGATCTTTCCTTTCACGATATCCAACACTTTATTCTTGGCAAGGATGAGGTCAATCCTTGTCTTCCATGCTCTGAAGTTAGAAGCCCCTTCTAACTTGTTTTCTGACTTCATAGAGTAAGTCATTGACTTGGTCAACCTTTGACTTTGACCAAAAACTCAAACTTGACGTTTTAGCTTGCTGAGAGTACCAGGAGGTGCGCTAGGTTAGGGTGCACTAGGCTATCCAGAAATTAGGTCAATCTCTTCACTTAAGGTGCCTCAACAAGAGGGTTAGGGTTTCGTTGCTGCAATAAAAACTTTGACTGCAACTGTAACTGAGCAAATCCTCCCAATCTATCTTCTAGCGGTTAGACTGTTCGAAGATAGTGTGGGCCCATAACCTGTTAGAAAAGTAGGTGTGCTCGTTTAACCATAGACAATATAGCAATATTGTCACCCAACCATAGGCTGAAGCCACCCTCGAGCACCTTAACCTTCACAGAGAATAATTTTGGAAGCAAACCCTAGGCCTAATAGCCAATCAATGCAACATACCTCTCTCCAGAGCTAGCGCACAAGGCAAAAAGTCCAAACCATAACCAAGAGAAAGTCCAAACCATAACCAAGAGAAAGTCCAAGCCTAAAACCGAAAATACAAGTTGCAGTAGCTGCAACTGCTCTCAAGACTTGTACACTTACTAAATTTCTGCTATGCGCACTAGATTTCTACAGTTGCGAGCTGTGTGTGTCCAAATGAGCTCTGACATTCTGTATTTATAGTGCTCTTCCTTAGCTGTCTGGGTCGACTTAACTTTTTGGAGGCTAAAAACTCAATATTAATTATTTTCTTTAGCCGACTTGTCTTCTAGGATTATATACAATGCTTTAGGGTTTCTTCTTGCTTCCCAGAATATTCTATTATTGTCATGGTTACACGTGGAGGTTAATACCTCCTACAACTACCATAATATTAACATCCTCAAGAACCACAATTTTAGAAACATTTTGTTCTTTCCCAATGCGCCCACCTTCTCATAAGGCATAAGCTTCTGCAACATTGTTTGATACATTCTCTAGTTCTCAAGCGTAGGAAGCTATAGTATTTCCTCCGGGATCAAGGAGACCGCCCCTTGTGCTTACCACCCCAGGATTGTTCCGAGAAGCTCCATCGAAAGAGAGAGAATAAAATTCTTGCTTTGTAATCCAATCTTTGAATTCCATAACTGATTTCCTAAGGGCCCTCTTGGGAAGGGAAGTTGACCTGCCACTAGAGGAAAGAGAGACCGATGCAAGTTTAAAATTGTTCACCCGATGAGATTCTTAAGACTCCAAGAATTGATCGAGCTGGTGCTTACTAGATTGCATATACTCTGCAAAGATATAGATAACTCTAATTGCAGATTGTATGGGGGGCAACAATTCTTTCTGGAAACTCATTTTATTCCTTGCCAACTAGACTGCCCAACGAATATATTTAGGAAAAGACAACCAAAGACACTTGAAAAAAGGTTTTAGATGAAAACTACGTCGATACCTCTGTCTCCAATGAGAGAAGTCTTCACAAGAGGACGATCACTTAGCGAATTGGAAAAGATCTCCAAGGGAGAAACCCAGGTGGATTTGGCATCATTGTAATGGACTAAGAGATACTCTATGGATTCTTTTCCTTGGTGACACAAAGCACAACGAGACATACCAACAATACCCCACTTTTTGAGGTTCTCAGAGGTGAGGATTCTCTCATGGACAAGAATCCATATAAAGATATTGATCTTGGACAACTCCTCTGAATGCCAAAACCTCCGCCAAAGAGTTGAGCGGGGGAATAAATTATTTCCTTCCAACAAGAGTTCTAAACCTTTTTTGACCAAATAAAATGAAGCCTCCAATCCCGAGAACCCTTAATGGACAGATTTAGGGGGGTACACCCTTGCAATGCTTGAAAGAGAAGATGAGTTGAGGGTTCCAATGAAGTTGGTGTGGGCGAAATTTTCCAACTAGCCCAAGTCCCGGAAGAGAGATCCCAAGAGGATATATTGAACAATTTGGTAATGCCTTGATCAATCATCCAAGCCTGGAGAGGAGTAATGGTTTGGATTATTTTCGGAGTGAAATGAAAGCAAAGATATTCCAATGAAATACTCATGAAAATTTCCAGAAACAGAGAAATACAACAATACATGATTTCTATTAATGAAAAAATTGTAAAGAGTCTGTAAAAATACAGAGTGCAAGACTCACTAGAATGGTGGCAGCTTCATCTCTGAGAAGAGATGTGATGACTATGCTCATTTCGCAAGAAGATCATTACAATGAGACTCTGAAGACCTTTTTATGATAAAAATGAATTCCAAAACCCTAGACATCCAAAAACCTAACCCTGGGAGATGACACACCAAAAGTCATGTGGGCCCTGTTTGGGTAAGTTAATACATTAACTTCTTGGGGTCATAACTTTTGCATATGATCTCCGTTTTAGGCGCGTGATAGCTCGTTGGAAAGGTCTTTTCGAGAACTACACATTATGCCATAAAACTCTGACACTGTCTACAATTTGACTGTGGCATGCCAAAAAAACACTGTTTAGGGCCCCAAAATGGACCTGGAAGTACAAAAAGATGCGCTGACATGAAAACTTCCAAAATAATCCAGTTGGATTAGGTGGGTGGCCACCAGTATCCACCTGGAAGATGTGTAGGGATTTAGACAGCCTCGGAAGTGTAGAACCCACAATTACAAAGAAGTACAGAAGAACGTGTTGAACTAAAAATTGACAAGAGGATCTAGTTGGAATAAGTGGGTGGCCACCAATATCAACCTGGATTAGTCCCCCCCCCCCTTAGGAAGCAATGGTCTCCATTGCGTTGAGTGCCCAGGGAAGAGGGGAAAGCGTTTTTTGAATATGAATCTTGGTGAGCTGCGTTCCTTGTTGGAGAAGTTGCACTGCTTGGTCTATGGAAGACTGTCACAAACCTGTTGCTAGCGGGGTTGAATCTATTCCACCAACTTGTTGTCTCTGGGTTTGACGGGGCCTGGTGTAGGCACCATTATAGGTGAAGAAACGATATCTTCTTTCTCTTAGACAATCTGTTTTTGCTAGATAGAAGGTGTTGAGGCTACAGTGGTTGTAGTGGTCTTCTGTGCATCCTTTGAGCAATTTGTAAAGAGGATGAATTTTGCAGTATGAGAGATTACCTTGCGACATTGTTTTGGTGGAACAATAGTCAGAACTACCTCTGGTATCCTATAGAGCTGACCTCCCAGAGTAATAATGACACCACGAGGTCTAGACTCATAGACAACATGAATTTTTCACATATATGGTTGGCCCAAAACAACATCACAGACATTAGGAGGGGCAACATCACACTCTACCTCATCCTTGAAGGGCTGGATGTCATAAGACATACGACACTGCTGGCTGACACAAAGATCTCGTCCCTGGTGAAGCCACTCAATGTTGTATGGCTGCGGGTGTGGTTTTGTTGACAACCCAAACTGTTTGATGATATTAGCCGAGATGAGGTTTTTCTGGCTGCCGTTATCAATGTTGAAATGCAATGGGGTCCCCTTCACCCACATCTATGAATGGAAGAGGCGCTCTCCCTCTTCAGGATCTATTGGTTCCTCTGGTTGAAGTGTTGTGGTCACGAAAATAACAGTGGGGTTTGCGTCGATGATCTGTTTGTTTTCAATATTTTCTGGATTGGATTCCAAATCAAGGTTCGGCTCCATGTCTTTGACCTCTGCCACCAATGACTGTTTTGAGCGAAATTCATCGGTGCTGTGCCAAGGGATTTTGTGGAAGTCACACCACTTCCTAGTGTCATTCTTCGTTTTTCCTTTACCCTTCTTATCCTGTGTCTTGGAATGGTTGTCTAGAGGTTGTTGGTTAGGGCCGTCTTTACCATGCTTTGGTTGTTGTAGATTTGCAGACCCAAATTCCCATTTGTTTTGGTGCCTAAATTTTTGCTCAATTTTGACAACATATCGATAGGCATCTCCCAATGATGAGATGTTTAGGAAATCCATTTTGGTTTGGATGTACGTATGTAAAGCCCCACAGTATTTCAAAACCAGATGTCGCTTGGAGTATTTGATATCCAGCTTGGTGCATAAAGTATGAAAAGTATTTGTGAACTTTGACACTGTTTGGCTCTGCTCTTGCCGCAGTGTGGTCCATCTAATGTACTGGTCTTCATAGTTATCAACAAGGTAGTATTGTTCTTTGATCACATCCACAAAAAAATCCCCAAGTGGGCTCGACCCCATATATTCTAGATTCCTCCGTGGAACTTTTCTCCTAGTAAGTTTCCCACCAATGTTTGACATGGGGGAGAGCCTTGAGTAGTGCGAAGGTGATATTTTCCCTGTGAGAAAAATTGTGAACATAGAAATAACCTTCTAATAGATTTACCATTTTTCCAGGGCATCCGCATCTATTTGACCTTTAAATATGGGAATATCAAAATTAACTTGTACCTTGAAGGGATAGGTTCCTCCAAAATGGCCGTTTGATGCAGATGTGCCTGTTTCTATCAACGTGCGTTGAAGGATGTGTGCAAAATTCTCCATCATTTCGTCCCTCTGTCGCGCGAGAGCTTGCTCAAGCAACAAGTTAATAGAATATTTTTCTCCGTTGTTTTTATTTTCTACCACATTGAGGGTTTTTTGGGCGTGTGAGAGTGATTGTCCTCAAGAGAGACACGATTGATACCCAACTGGCTATACTTGGACCTCGTTGGGGACATGCACTAAAAAACGATCAAGAACAACCTGCTCTGATACCACTGATCCATATTATTTTCGGAACGAAATGAAAGAAAAGATATTCCAATGAAAAACTCATGAAAATTGCTAAAAACAAAGAAATACAACAATACTTGATTTCTATTAATGAAATAATTGTAAAGAGACTGTAAAAATACATAGTGCAAGATTCGCTAGAATGGTGGTAACTTTATCTCTGAGAAGAGATGCGATGGCTACGCTCATTCACAAGAAGATCATTACAATGAGGTTCTGGAGGCCTTTTTATGATAAAAATGAATGCCAAAACCCTAGACATCCAAAAACCTAACCTTGGGAGATGAAACGCCAAAAGTCATGTGGGTCTCGTTTGGGTAAGTTAGTACATTAACTTCTCGGGGTCGTAACTTTTGCATACGATCTTCGTTTTAGGCGCGTGAAAGCCCATTGGAAAGGACTTTTCGAGAAATATGCATTATGCCGTCAAACTCTGACTTTGTCTACAGTTTGATTGTTGCACGCCCAAAAAACACTGTTTAGGGCCCCAAAACGGCCCTGGAAGTACAAAAAGATGTGCTGGCATGAAAACTTCCAAAATAAGTCAGTTGGATTAGGTGGACGGCCACCAGTCTCCACCTGGAAGATGTGTAGGGCTTCAGACAGCCCCAGAAGTGTAGAACCCACAATTACAAAGAAGTACAAAAGAACATGTTGAACTAAAAACTGACAAGAGGAGCTAGTTGGAATAGGTGGGTGGCCACCGATATCCACCTGGATCAAGCAAGATCCGTTCGAAGGGAAAGACTCTTCTGCCCCAAAATGCAGTCCTCCCAAATGTTGATCAATTTACCATTGCTTGGAACCTAGTTTTGAAAACCACTAATGACTGGGAGAGTCACCATGAGCAAGTTAAAAATCAAAGAACCTCTAGCCACTCTTGGTGGCCTTTCCAAGCATATCTTCTTGGATAACGAGAAGTACTTCTAGATGACATGTTTCCACCACATTAGTCTCCCTGTAGTAAGTGCCTCCATAACAATTTTTCTCCCACGACGATGTTCATATATTTCAGATCTATGATACCTAGCCCTCCTCTGTCTTTGGGGTTTCTTACTTGCTTCCAATTTATCAAATGATTTTTTTTTTTTCGTTTGACTTACCCCTTGCTAAAGGAACTTCCTTATTTTTACTGAACTCTGATTTGTTATCCCTTTTGGAGCCAATAGGGCAGAATATTGGTAGAGAGGAAAGACTGAAAGAACAACTTTGATGAGGACAATTCGACTGGCCGAATTCAGTCATTGAGAACCCCATTGAGTAAACTTCATAATAATTTTTCTAGAATATGATTCCAATATTGGGAAACAATGCTCTTTAAATAAATATGAATGCCAAGATATCGAAAAAAAGTCCAGTCTCCAACTAGTGGAAATTGAAATATTCTGGAGATAGTTTGCATTCGCTGAGCTCTTGCATTCCATCCCATTATTTGACATTTTCAGTGGTTAACTGCTCCTTCAGAGGCATCAAGAAAGGAATCCAAAGCATGCTTGAACCTTGAAGCAATGATATGAGAGGCTCCCCCATCAATAAAGTGCCATCCGCAAATTGCGAATGATTTAAATTCTTGATTCTAGGAACCATATGGAGGCCAACCAGATTACCAACCTCTCTTTCATGCTCTAATCTACGACTTAAGGAGTTTTCCATGATGATGAAGAGCAAGGGAGAAAGAGGACAACCTTGACGCAATCCTTTGCTAATTTGAAATAATTTTTTCGGTCACCCATTGACAAGGGGCACTATCCAAGGAGCACCAACACATGAGGGTATTCACTTAATGAAATCGACACTAAATCCAAATTTCCCGAGAACCTGAAAAAGAAAGGAGTGTCAAACATGGTCAAAAGTGTTAACCATATCTTGTTTTATTACCATGCCTTTTTCTTTTGCCAAGAAGCTTGAATGGATGGTCTCTTGCACTAAAATGTTGTCTATGATTTTCCTATCATGCATGAACCAAGCTTGAATGGATGGTCTCTTGCACTAAAATGTTGTCTATGATTTTCCTATCATGCATGAACCCACCCTGGTTGGGAGAAATGAGTTTAGGTAGAAACTTTTTTAACCGATCAACAATAATTTTAGTTAAAATTTTACGAGGAATTGTAAAGAAATTGGTCTAAATCAGGAGAAAGATGAATTAACTTCCTTGGGTATTAAGGATAAAAATGAATAGTTGGTATTTCCCCTAGCTTAAAGGAGTTGTGAGAATAATGCAACCTTCTAATAAGGTCAAACTTAATAAGGTCCTAGTAATTCCTACAAAACGATATAGAAAAGCCATCTAGTCCAGAAGCCTTGTCTGGACCAAGGCTCCAAATTGAAACAAATATTTCAGCATCCTTTATCTCGCTGCTGGGAGTAAAGATTGGAAAAATGAAGTTGAGTTGCTGCCTTGATATCTTCAAAATCAGTGAGCCTAGATCCATCCTCCTAAGTAATGGTTACCACATTATTTTTGGATAAACATGATTGAGCCTGGTTGTGAAATAATTTAGTATTCCCATCACTCGCTTTCAGCCATAGACTGCATGATTTTAGTAGCCAAAATTTCTCTTCTTGTCTAAGCTCTCTTTGGATTTGGGTTTGAAGTTGCAGTTCTTCTCGCTGTAGTTTTTATGATATTTCATTTTCTTCCATTTCCAATTGAAGAGTTTCCAATTTTTTCTTTAACTCCTCTTTGACCTTGGTGGGGGAGTTGAAGGAGACTTTTTCCCAACACTTAAGAGATTGCTTGATGAACCAGGGTAGATGCATTCCGATTACTACCCCCTGCTCCGAATTTCTTCTGTAAAACACATCATTGTTCCTCGAGCCAATTACAAGAATTTTGAGTTGGGATGGCTTTCTTGCAATTTTTCTCGAAGTGGCCATATTTGTGACAGATCTTGCATTTGAAGGGGAGCAGTTCATAGTCCAGCTGCTGCACATGCTGCCAGTTGTCCAATGATATGAGCACATCTTTAGGAATTCCCTTTTCCATGTCCTGACATAAATCTGAGCACGTGAGAACATGTTTTCTTTCAATTTCTCCCTATCAATATATCGCCCCAAGGAGTTGCCTACGCACTGGAGGGTGCCATCGCTCTAATAATGGAGAGGAAGGTGAGGTAAACTCACCTTTACAGATACAACATAAGGAACATCATTCTTCGGGCTAAAATATGGAGCCCACTTATTCAAATACAACCCTCTTGCTCCCAAAAATTATGGTCCACTTCGAAAAATAAAATCTATGTCTTCCTTCTGTTCGAAGAGAAAGACAAAAAACCCCCTCCCACATAAGAAATGACTCCAGGAATCTTTGATGAGAGGAATCAATTTTTTTTGTAGCGATATTGCAATAGACTTCAGTGAAGGCCAAATGCCAGTAAATTGGTTGATCAATCCGCGGTCCGTCAGGGCCAGAGCCTTCTTCCGAGCTGTGGAGGGGGGAAGATTGATTTTCAGCATCTCATCGAGCTTCTTGACAAAATTGCGTGATTGGGTCTTCAAATGTTTTACAGAAACCTCGCCAAAACCCTGGATTGGGTTTTCTTGAAAGCTCGCCAAAACCCTTATCAGATGGAAATACATCCAACTTTGACTTCATACCGTGTTAATCCCATTTTTTAACTGGAGTCCAGTTTGGAAGGTGTGCCTGAATGCTGAAATATCTTGTGTTGATTTCTGTCTGGAACTTTTCAGTGAAATTTTTGGCATCTAGTAGAATTTTTCTACGGAGAATTTAGTGGATTTTTCGGTTTTTTCTTCTTAAAAATCGAAAAGAATTGAGGACAGTGTAGTGTACTTGTCTGATCTTTGGGGTATAAAAGACCTTCCTTGGATAATTTATTAGGTTCACGCTTAACGGAGGGAATTTTTGTGGCGAATTTGTGAATATGGGACGTTTTCGCTCAACTTTTCCTTTATAGTGTCTGCGATCTAATTTCAGAGGTTGGACTCACAGTTCGTGGCCTTCTTAAGAATACGCGGTTTGGAAAATTTACAGGTACATCTTTCTTTGCCAGATTAAATTTTTAAATCATGGTATTTGTGTCAAATTTGACAATTTAAGTGACGTCTCGCCGCTTCTTTGCAAAGTTTGGTGGAGTAGATAAAAAATCGTAGTTTTGGATGCAGAGTTGGGGAGAGTTGGTCAGTCTTATGGCACCTTGAATGTGATCAGATCGGAGACGCCGATCCGTTTGCATGATCAAGTTGCTCTGGCTCTGAATTCTTGCATAGCTACAGGTATATGTTGCCATACAACAACATACAACCTTAATATACATGTAGACTGTTTCGCCTTAAAATCTTGTGATAATATATTCAATATCTCATTTCATTACATGAATTTTACAAAATGATAATATGTCTCATTTGATTACATGAATTTTACAAACTGATCTTATAGTTAAAGCACCGGGAACATGATTGCACTATAGTTAGCATAAAGGAAAAATAAAATGAAAGATTAGTTAAACTATAAAATTTCGTTTTCTTTAATATCTTTTGTTTCAATGGTATAGTATGCTTAATTTTAGATACATACGATTTCTCCAATATACCCAATATACTGTTGTCTCTAGATTCTTAATTGTTTTATTATACCGACCCATTATAGTGTTGTCTCTAGATTCTTAATTGTTTTATTATACCGTTGTCTGCATGTTGTTAATTTTTTTTTTATTTTTTTTATTATGTTTTAGATTTATTGAATTGTTTCTCAATATAGGTCACATTTTTTTTTTTTAACTTTGTTTATTTCTTAGTGTAGGTAAACATTTTATGTGGTTCTTTGTGTAGAGTAACTCTTTTTCAATGCAACTATTTTGACCATATGTAATGTTTCACCTTATTTGGTTTTTGAGTTTGTCACTAACCTCATTGAAATGATGTTTTTAACACAAAAGAGTAGATCATTGGAATAATAAGATTGAGAGGAAAACTTTACAGTAAAAATAAGCCCTACCCCCCTCCGTATTTGAATCTATGATCTTTAAGGAGGAAACACATGTTCTTAACCATTAGGCCCACTAATGAACAACTCTTTTAAAAAAAAAAACTACTATCCCCTTCAATGACTAGATCAATATACTTCGTTTGTTTTGGGGGGTCTTGTTGGGGAATTGATGTTTACTTGTCAAACATTGTTTGAAGGGATTCATGGGTATTTTAATTTGGGCACATATTTGAGCTTCCTTTGGTGATTTTTTTTTTCTAGGTTATAAAGCCCAAGGAGAACTCTCGAGTACTTACCCTCACTTCGAGGATTGGATGGCCGTTACAATAATATACTCGTTAAGAGCTCAACATGTCACTTGTGGGAATTGAACTTTGGTGGGGAGGATAACAATCATTCCTCCCAACCACCCGGGTTAAACTCAATTGACCTAAATAATGGAAATAATATATTATATTTACACTTAATATTGATAGGGTCGAAAATGATCATAGTAAATTATTTTTATTTGGGAGACTTGAAGAGCCCAAGGATTTCTCTTAATAAGCCCTAGTACAAGCAAAGCAGTGTGGAAAAAACACCATTTACCCCTTGCTTATTTATTCGAATGGTTCTTGACCTAGGAAAATCTTGCTAGTTATTTTATAAAATAACCCATCCCTAATCACATCGTTTCCCATCACATGCACACTACTTGGGAATCCCCTCATAGAATCCTATATTGAGGCATGGGTGAACTCAAAAGTAGATCTCTTTTATGGATGTCACATAGTAATGTTTCCATAAAATGTTTTCACCTTATTAATTTAGGCATGAATTAAAACATTTTTATGTTCAATGTTTTATTGTATTTGTTTTTCCATCATATTTGAATGTTGATTGTTGTGAGGGATGCATTATGTAATTCTTGCCCATGTATGGTAAATATCCTTTTTTTTTTCTTGCAGTATGATTTAAAGATGGGATTAAGACCATTTTGTTAGCTAGGAAGGGTACAAGGAAGAGCCTTTGTTTTTGGTTGACTTATTATCAAAATTCTTCTCTTTTTAAGCCTTGAGTGGCATAAGGGTTCTTGTTAATATCTTTGACTATGGTATTAAAATTCCCTATATGCTTGTATGCAGATTTTGTATCTTTCCTTGATGCCCTTACGATATCTTATTAGTGCACCCCTTGGGAGTAGTCTAGGGATTGGGTTATCGGGAAGTGACCTCAATAGTAATGATAATGAATTTTTGGCTTTTTGTTATAGGGACAATAAAGGTATCTTCTGCATTGCAATGATGTATATTGTTCAATGTTGGGATTAGTATGCATATCAGAAAGCACCCTCATCTCCCTCTAATAAGGAAATTTCTGATTTGAGCTCTTGGAAGTACTTTGGGTGGTCTTGTGGTGGCATCAAATAATCTTTGGCACAACCTTTAGTTATGCATGTAATTGAATTGCAATCTTGAGTTCCTTTATATTTTTATTAATGACTCCTATACTTGAGATAGACTCCATGATAACATGGACTCTTGATATTGAACTCTAAAATGCATGATGGTCTCTTATTTCATAATGACCTTTGGTTTCTTGGACTCTTGGGCCATACTAAATTCTCTTGGACTTAATTTTTGGTCTTGAGGAACTTGGGAGGAACACCTTGTTCATTTTGGTGGATTTGTATCAATGTATTTTGATGCATTGATAGCCTTCTCGTGCATGATGAAGGGGTATAGAAAATTCCCCTATTTTTGGGTATTTTCTTTGTGTGTTAAGTGCAATAAATTGGTCCTTAGAAAGAAGGATCTCAACACTTGAGTGAATTTTAGAATTCAGGTTCCATGGTTTGGTGAAAAATGGTTCATATGATTCCAGGCCCTCCTTCACTGACATGCTATGGTGAAATTCTCTACCTTATTTCTTAGATCAAACACGGATTTAGTGGAAGTTTTTGCAGATGAAATATTGAGAGTTTCACTTTTGTGGAGGTTTTATAATGGAGGTTTTGGGTGAGTTAGCAGGTAAAAGATTTTGTGGAAACAATTTTGGTATGTCAAATTGTTACAGGGACATCAGGTGATTCATAGAGAAAAACATAGATACTCCATGACACATTAGCACTTAAGGGGCTTTGACACAATGAGCACCTTCCATAAGATAGTGCTCTCATAGAAAACCAACACACCAATAGGGATGCTCATTCTCTTTGAAGGTCGATTAGTGCTCGAACATTTATATGATGTGTTGGAAATGGTGCTTTAAATCAACTAAAACACATTAGTTACAACATGCATGGTTTACATTTAATATCAACCATATGTTGAGGTATTAAATGGTGCACCTAAGCATTATTAAGGAGGTGTGGTAACAAGGATTTTCTGTCTTGATTCCTCTATTCCAAAGTTAGATCTGAATGCACAACTACATTCTACTTGTCGAGATATTTCCAACGGCTGTACTCTTGCTTCATTTCGAGCTCTGAGCACAAATTTATGGCCTTTTGAAGTTTATTAAGGGTTTTCTCTTTTCTACCACGTCATAATCCGTACACACCCCACACGTGCTAGATGATGTGGCACTTCACGATGACGCCTCTCCTTTTGTATGGATGACCCCTAAGCTTCATGCTTTTCGAGACATTTCCTCTCCCTTAGGTGCATTGCGACTTGGAAAAGCTTCCTCCAACCGCTGTATCACATCCTCTTGAACTCTCTTTTCGTGCCAAAACTTTTAATTGTGAAATACATCACAACTTAGAAATGTTCTAACTTGCGACATGTTGACCCCATTCTTTATCGCGATGCATGAAAAGTTCTATCCTGGAAATAGGCTTATCGTGCAGATTGAAGAATTCTCCCCTTGCGATGTCTCGCATAGATATTTTCTTTGCGCGATATATTACGTCACACAAAATATTCTTTCTTGCAACACAATTTCCTTCTATTTTCATTTCCCCCCCTTTTCCTTTGTCCATGCTTCCCTTATCCTTTACTTTTTCCTTTCTTCCTTCCCCTTGTCGCACCTTCAAAATTTTTCAGACCGGCGACATATTGCGCCAATTTTTTTTGTGGCGTGATATGTCGTGTCCTCAATTTTTTTCCCTCGTGTGATGAGACTTGAGTATAGAGGCTCCCTTCGTATCATTGAACTTTCCAATCACTACTCTTGCTTCATTTCAAGATCCAAACACAAAGTTATGGCCTTTTGAAGTTTATTAAGGGTTTTCTCTTTCCTTCCATGACATCATCTCTATGGGCCCCACATGTGCCAGATGACATGGAACTTCACGATGATGCCTCTCCTTTTGTATGGATGACCCCTAAGCTTCATGCTTTCTGAGGCATTTCCTCTCCCTTAGGTGTATCACGACTTGGACAAGCTTCCTCTAAGCACTATATCACATCCTCTTGAACTCTCTTATCGTGCCAAAACATTTAATCATGCGATTCATTGCAACTTAGGAAGTGTTATAACTTGTGACATGTTGACCCCATCCTTTATCGTAGGGCATGGACGAATTTTCCATCTTTGTGACACTAAGAGGGTTGAAGATGAAAACAAATTTCACTTAGAATTCCCTGCCTATACCCGAATTAGATCCCAATTTAAAAATATTTGCCACTATACATACCTTCCTAACCTCCCAAGTCACCAAAACTATGGTGATCCTGGAACACTTCTCTCAATGCTTTTTGAGCATAGAAATACAATTTTAAATAAATCGAAGTAATATCTTACCTTCTTAAGTTATGATAGACCAATTGGTCTCAGTGGAGATTAATCATCATCATCATTATCACCTACACTTAATACTTTGAGTAAACCTACAAGAATTTAAATTGAAAATACACAAAACAATGCTTTTATTTTCTTTCACTTCCTAATTCCTTAATTATTTTTTCTCCTTATTAGGCCCATTTTAAACCCTAAACATACTCTAATGCCTCATAAAATGCACGGTGTGCTTATGTATGGCTAGAAAACCATGATGATGCTCTACTTAGTAACTTCATGGATCACCTCTTGTGATGTGTTTTCGAGACAATGTTGATGCACCATTGGGTAAAGAGGAACGGTGCACCATTGTATTACAAGAGTTTTTGCATTGGGAAAGTGACAATGCACCAGTTCTACATAACAAATATAGTGAAATAATGTTGTTTTTGTTATTTTATAATTTATTTTGTTAGATATTACTTATATTATTTTATTTAGTTAGTTATTAAATAATTTTATATTTGGATGTGTTTCTTTTGTTATGATCAATGTACAAAGTTGCACTACCACATCCTAAGGAGATGACACTCACATGAGAGGGCTCTAAAGCACGTCCCACACCCTCTTTCTCAAAATACACATTCTCCTTCACCATGTTGGCCTCCTCAAATATGTTGAGTGGGAATGTCGTTGAAGGTCCATGCCATGCTGTACTTTCCATTGTCATTGATATTGTTGGCCCAATGGAGTGTGAGTTGGATATTGTGTACTATGCATATCCACTATATGAGTTGAAAAAGGATTTGGACAAGTGGAGAACCTGGAATTTCTCTTACTGAGCTACTACTCTTTATCAACCTCAATTGTAGCCAAGTTTATATGGCATTCTTTATAGACTATCAACAACTTATTTTGAATTGGCTCTACTGCTAATATCTCCATTTTCCACTACTACCTAATCTTTTTCCTATTTTCCTTCTTTTATTTCAAACTTAATCTATAGTAGGATCAGTCTGAGGTTGGATAATTTTTGGGATAGATATCTATCCCCGATTTAGAGTGGAAGGGATAAACATGAAAACTCGAGGGAATGTTCGACAACACAGGTATTCCAACAGAGGACGAACACCTTCAGTAACCACTCACATAACCAGATCAAAGATCAACACACCGATGTTTTCACGTGGTAAAACCCCTACGGGGAAACATCCACGGCCCCAGCCAACGC
>ML781388.1:472506-511438 GCA_009831015.1 Picea engelmannii | reverse complement strand
GCATCCTCAAGGTCCGAAACCCTGCACACTCAATGAAACTGAGTCAATAGCATCTGTATATAGCATTAGTAAAACATCCTGTCATCAATCATGACGCATTATCATCAAGGTTAAGTGGTTCATCATCATAAAAATCCAGATCAATTGCGAGCAAGTGTCCCCAAAGAATAAGTTTTGTCAGTGCGCCAGAGCGGGATGTTACAAACTCACACCACTTTCTGGTGTCATTCTTAAACTTCATGTTACCCTTCTTTTCCTATGTCTTGGAATATATCTCTTGAGGTTAGCCTTCCTTGTTGATATGTCCTTTATTTTTTAAGTTAGGGTTTCATTTTCCATGCTTTTGTTGGAGCATATTTTCAAAACCTGAACTCCCACTTACTCCGCTACTTGAATTTCTGCTTGATTTTGATTGCATATTGATAAGAAACACACAATGAGGATATGTCCAAGAAATACATCTCTATTTGGATGTACCTATGAATACCACTGTGGTACTTCAATACCAAGTACCTCTCATAGTATTTGATACCCAACTTTGAGCTTAAGGTATGAAAGATGTTAGTGTACTCTGACACTGTCTAGTCTCTTTGTTGACGTAGAGTTGTCCATTTTATGTACTGGTCATCATAGTTTCTGACAGGGTATAAATCCTCCTTTAGGGAATCTCCAAAGGTTTCCCAAGTGGTTTATCTTCCGAATGGTGTAGATTCACTCATGGTGTACCTCTCTTAGTAACCTTCCCACCAAACTCTAACATGGGGAAGGGATTTAAGGAGCACGAAGGTGATCTTTTCACTATTGGATATTTTTTGGACAAAGTAATAAACTTCTATAAAATTCAACCATTTTTCTAAAACATTTGCATCTATCTATTCTTGAAATGAGGGGATATCAAAATTCACTTGTACCTTGAAGGGTGTCACACCTTTGAAATGGATTATTATCGAAGATGCCTCAACCACCACCATCTATAGTCTCCGAAAGATCTGAGCAAATTTTTCCATCATCTCATTCCTCTGTTGCATGAGGGATTCCTCAAGCAACATATTAAAAGGATATCCTTCTCTATCATCTCCCTTTTCTTCTTCCATGGGAGGTTGTTTGGGATGGCGGGAGTAGTTTTTCTCAAGTGAAACTAGCTTGAGACCCAATTCTCTATACTCTGACCTCGTCAAGGTCCTGCTCGGAGAAATGACAAGGAGCAGACTGCTCCGATACCACTGATCCAGATTATTTTGAGAACAACATGAAGACATAAATATAATAGAGATATAACAAGGAAATACATAGAGATATTTCAAGAAACATAGAAATATAGTGAAACCCAACTTCTATTGATGAATAAGAGATAAAACAAATTGTAGAATAGAAACTGGTAGAATGGGGTAGCTTATCTCTGAAAAGTAAGATATTTTGGCTACACTTCATTCACAACAATATTTACATCACTCTCTATTGAATTCTTAAAGGGCCTCCTTCACCTCAATTATATATGAGAGAGTGAGAGGAGAACAATTCCTATGATGCATGTGGGATAAATTGGTATAATTTTATAAAATGTTCTAGGCATGTAAAACACTAGGACTTCTCTGGTAGTCAACCATCCTAGTGCTATTCTATCTTGAGTGCGCTTAACTGTGGATTTCTAATGGGATCCGCTGCATTAATGCTATGTTGTAGGCATGTACACAAGACCACTAGGAAATAATTACATGATGTCTGTAAGTAACAAATGAAGATGGCATTACATTCCATTCCCCATCAAAAGGGTGAATATCATGGTTGATCAAAAACATAGTCTTGAAATGTTGATTCAGTGGAAAATGTGGATGGCCACCGAGATCCACCTGGATTAATGTGTCACCCTTGGGAGAATCAAACACCATTCCTACACTAGCCCCTCTTCTAGAATTATATCTACCAAAATTCATTTTCCAAGAAATATTGACATCTTCTTGGGGAGCTATATTAGTTGCAAGAATAGTATAATATCCTGAGTCTTCTTCATAATAGAACGATTCATTCATAGGATCTAAGGGGTCTTCTACGCGATACTTCCTCATTTGTTCATGATGCAAAGTCACATAGGTATTTTCACAATTGGGAATAGTAGCATAAGATAGGTCGTTTTGTATGTAACCTCCAATATAAGTGTCCCACTTATGATATAAATCATTCCCCAAGCATCCATAGCATCAATAATGATCAAATCCATAGTTAGAAAAATATCATAAAAAACTATTAAACTTATAGGAATATCCTTAATCAACCCATAGATGTTTACTTCTCTAGAATCAATTTCACATATGTTTCTATATGGTCTTGTGGTTTTTATTCCCAACTAATTCATCACACTAAGGGACATTAAATTGGTGGAGGCTCCATAATCCAACATATAGCTATGCAATAATAAATGGCCCACCATCAAGGATATAAAAAAGGGTTGATGACTTGGGTTCTTCCCTCTTTCTTGATTCATTGTTCAAACAATAATAGGTGCATATTTGATTTCATTTGCAACTTTACTTGATTAAATCATTACCTCAATCCCCAAATCTTCCTTGGTTTTCTCTCGTACATAAGAAAGCTTTTCCAACTCAATAATGGGATCGGGTACTTTAGAATTTCCCATCTAATTAGTTACATCCAAATTTCTATTAAAAGGGGTATTCTTTGGAGGATCAATCTGATGTACCTTCACACTTGGTCCTATATGTTGATTATCTCTTTGAGGAAATTTGATATGACCTTATTGATGTCCTTGAGGAGGGTTACCTCTTCTTCTTTGATAAGTTACACCCTTGAATCTATTTCCATACATTCTTTTAATTTCTTATGGGGAAGGATCCTCACCAAATAATTCAATAATATTATGTGCTTCTATGGACTTGTCCTTAAATTTTTACATATTTTCTTGGGACAAGAGTAATCTTTTTCTTCCATATGACACAATGTTACAAGTGTCCAAATATCCATCATTACCTTGATAACTAGCCTCTATCAATTCAATGTATATGTCACAAGTATTCACATCATGGAGACTATTACATGCTTGAAAATAGTAAGAGACATCATGGCCAATCACACTAGTTGTGTAACGTACCCAACCACCAGCAAGCTAGGCATGCTACATCAAGAATGCACTTAAAAATTGATCCTAAATTCTGATAATAATTAATTCGAAATCAAGGATGAAAGAATGCAATAACCACACATGTATTAATCAAGATTCATGCTACAACATAAGATAAATGAACAACATGCCATGCACAACAAAAAACAACAAGCATGCACATGAAATACATCTCATAGAAAAATATACATAGAAAAATATAAATTATGCAAAAAACACAAAGAGCACGTATATTTAATTAAACCATCACCAACTGGCTACAGACCAAGGACGTGCCTCCCAACCATAAAAACTATTGTTCCAATTCTCAATAGCAGGTCACCCCTTATCTAGGGCTATGAATTCACAAGGATGGGTCCTAGGCCAAATATAAAACACACAATAGTTGGCTAATTAGATCTCAATTTTTCCCAACCACTCAAAACTCCTAATTCCCATCTCTCTTTCCCCTTCATCCTGCACAACCCAAAGAAATAAACCCATTTATTTTCAAAGCAGTCCCTCATGCTATTCCATTTCTCACCAAGGCTCCAGTGCTACTGGCCAGGAAATATCCTTGCTGGAAACTCTAAGGACTCTCAATTGTGGATAGTTATTTTCGAACTTCCATCAATCTCATGTAGACAAGAATCCATTCCCACCTAGAATGATCAACAATTTCTCACAGCCATCTCACAATGGATCTCCTCCTCCTTCCATTTGTTTCCATGCTCATCCCAAGAGAACAGAAATTAGCAAGAGTGAAATGAAGAATTCTCACATTGAAATGATTAACGAAGAACAACCCCCAAATAGCTCACAGGAAGGGTTTATATAATTACAAGAACCAAGAACCACATGGCCTCCCTAAGAATCTCATGTAACCACTTCTCTATATAAAAAAAAAAATGGGTAAATTAAATATAATAAAAAAACTTAGCCCTTTTATCCCCCTCTCTCATGGAATCATAGCCCCCTATCTCTTGTCCTTGTTCGTATTGCATCCAACAATGTATTTTATTAATATATATAGATGTATTTCATTTCTAGGAACTCTAGCCCCTTTCCAACTTTATCGGCTCACCAACCTAAGTCACAATTAAATAATACATTCTAGTTTATAGGGATCAAACCTAGGGTGTTACATCCCCCTCCCCTTATTTTGGCATTATCCTCAGTGCACAACAACATACCAATGTTATTACAATTCTGGGAACTCTGGCCTTAGTCTGCATAGACAATCCATCCAATTTCTTATATACATAGGCACTCTGGCCTAAAATAAAATATGCATACATAGGCATTCCAACCCAAAACATGTATAATCATATTTAGAATTTATTTTTCTGGAAGCAGTTCCAACTTGCAAGATCTTCTTCCCTATCAACTTTCACAACCCAAAGAAATGAACCCCTTTCTCTGTTATGTAGTCCCTCGAGTTGTTCCACTTCTCTCCAGGGATCCAGTGTACTCTGCCAGGAAGTTTCAGAGTTGTGGCTCCAAGAAATCCAACTCCAACAAGTCCATTGGACTTTCTTTCTTCTATTCTTTCATCATTGAGCTCGATTTGATTCTAATAATATTTTTCCTAAGCTTCCATCTTCCATATCCAACATCTCAACTATATTACAAACATACAATCATCATGAGATATCATTATAACAATTTTCAATCATAAATGTCAAATCTGTTTTATACAGGAAAATAGATTTTTCCAGGCATGATCTTCCTACTCATAACTATGTTAGCTCTTGCAGCTGCAGGAATCACCCAATACCATTATTCCTATAATTTTCTCAATCTTCAATCAGCCAAACAAAGTTTTAGCATATCATAACAATTTTTAATCTCTCAAATCTGTTTATATACAAGAAATGGAATTTCTCTAGCATGAGGATTTTTCTCATAATGCTTGGTTGTGCAGATTTATATATCATTATTCCTTATCGGATTACATCCCTTCCATATCCAAGACCATTATTGTTGCCATATCAAATACCATCAGTAATTTTTAAATTCTGATTTCCAATTTTTTTTTATATAGAAAAATAAAGTTTCAAAACATGAGCTTATGCTCATATTGTCTGGCTCTTGTATCAACATGCATTGGTCGTCTTTATGGGATTACATTTTTTCCATATACAATACCATTGTTGTTGCAATTTCCTCAATTTACATGCAGCCAAACAGATTGTTAGTAATTTAAAAAAACCAATTTCCAAAATTGTTTTATAGAGAAAAGTATTTTTTTGGGGCATGAGATTTCTACCCTTAATGTTTGGCTCTTGCAGCAGTAGGTATTAGAATTCCTTATGGGATTATATCATTTCCATATCTAATACCACTCCTGCTTCAATTTTCTCAGATTTCCTGCAACGAAACAAGATTGTTAGTACTCATGCACATTTTCAACAATTCATGAAATGATCTCATAATTGAAATTTACCAACAATTCAATCATTTCCAACCATTATTGACATTAAAATGGAATTCAAATATTAACTGTAATGAACCCATCATTATCTACACATGTATTATCAACCAATATTTTCTTTCTTCTAGTCATTAATATTTTGATTACTCGGTTCCCTCAACAAAGATTTTTTGTAATCACCATTATATAACTACTCTAACCTGCAAATTTCTTGTTGCATTATATAACAACTCCAAAAGTGTTTTCAACTTCATGAGTTAGAAAAACTCACATCATTTCAGTTGTTAGCATAATCATTTATATTGCATATATACATGCATTCAACAATTCCTTTAATACCACTTGTAACAATTTCAATAACTCCAAAAGTGATCTCAAAATTGTAACAACAACAATTCAATCACCTTCAACTAGTATTCATATTAAACATAATGCAACTATCCATCATTATGTGTTTTCATCACAACAGGTTTTTCATAATGCAACAAATAATTACTAATAAAATAACAATCAATGTTGCAATACCCATGACCACATATACACAATGCATCCATGCATTGACTACATAATACCACATAACTATGTCATGCATTCCACCATGGTGAGATAGAAGGTCTGGCCAATGACTCAACACATCATTTGAACTCTTCCCAATACTGCTTGACTATTTGGATACCTTCCTCTTCAACCCATACACAACACAAGGAAATATAATTCCTAAGCTCTCTTAAGTGTCGAAAAATAGGTTGCAATCCAAACATCAACTATATCGGGGAAGCCATTGAGCACTCACATAGCGTTATATCCCTTTTGTATCCAACCATATCATGGTCTCACACATGACTATCCCTATGCATATTGATTTTTATAGAAGGAGTATGTCTCCTGAATTAACCTGGTTATGATACCATAACCAATCATAACACAATATGCAACTAAATTGTATCTAAATGCATTCTAACATCAACAAAATTTACATACTCTAGGCCTTTGACCATTACATATCAATATAAATCTTGAAAAATTAACTGAGGGAATTATTACCTCAATTCCCTTCAACATTGGAAGCAATCAAATGCATACCTGCATGGATATTATCAACCTACTTGATGCTACCTGATCAACTGGCATTTGTAGAAGCTCGTAGGATTCCTCCTCCATCTTTTTTTATCACCATTCCTATATCCATCGTGGGTCTTCAAATTGATGGAATTCATAAGAAGAAACAACAACGTCAAGATCTTTAAACACACTATATCATTTTTCATGAACACAAAATCCATCATTAGTCATACTCAATTTCCATAACATCATTTTTACAAAATAACTTACTATTCTAAGTCCACAAGCATACCATATGCATATCTAAGTATGTACATATGTGCAAATGCACATCCATATGCACCAAGAATTCATTGTCAGCATGCTTACTAATGTATATGCATTCTAACTTCATGGTATGCACCATGCACTCTAGTGCATTTCTATTTCATTTCACTTATTTATTTATTTTGTAGCTTGTTTTCCTTGAATTTCTTTAGATCCTTTTTGTCTTGTGTGCTCCCATTTTGCCTAGCTGCACTATTGTTCAATGGCCCAAACACTTTCCATCCAAGTTCCACTTGGCCATTCTACAATCCAACCAATTTTTTCTATTGCTTTGGCTTCTCTAAGGTAGTTCTATCCAAGCTTTACCTTTATGAAACATTCCAACAGCTTGGAATGAGGTAGCTTGCAATATTCCATTACTCTATTACCACATCATCCTTGAATAAACTTACCCATACTCATTCCACATATCTACTATTGCTTCTAATTCTAGTTGTCCATTAGATTAATTCATTTGAAAATCCTCTCTGAAGCCATACTCCTTGCACTTAACACCATTCCCAATGAAAGTCTATTTTTGTTCAGTGGTACTTTTCAAGTGAGAGAACCTTCATTAATCTATCCCCGATTTTTGCACTATATCTTTCTTCCACTAGGAACTATGATATCATAAGTGGATTTATTTATCTAAGTAATTTTATACAAAGTAGCTATTTCATAGCTAGAAAATCCTTCCTGAGCAATTCTATGCTTGTCACACAGTGACTATTCACACCTCCTCCTAATCTCCTTGTTCTATTTCACATCAAGCTTTGCAACTATCTACACATCTATACCTTCAAGGTTATGGAGTCTTAATTTTCCTTTCTATGCCCACTAATTTCATTCTTCACCCACTGGCTTCATGTCTTATGTGAGTATTTTTGTTGTTTTTCCTTGCAATTCATTCCGATTCTGTAGCAGTTGAATAATAATTCTTTAGTTTCACTCTTCTTTAATTATTTATCCACTTTTCATTACTTTCCCTATAGCTCTTTATTGCCTCATCCAACTTATACAATCTCTATCATGCTTCTATGAATCTAATATCCAATCTTAGGCTTGAATTTATCTAATTATACCTCTAATTCTTCAAAATGTACAGGGAACCATTTTGTTAGAATTATGCATGCCAATTTTTTTATCAATTAATACAACATGTATTTTTTTTTTCTACTCAGCTCATGAAGAATTATATCATAGTTCTTCCAAATTATAATAATTCTAGGTTATCCTCCTCTGAATCATATTTACAATGACTATACTCATGCCCCAATCCAATATCTGAGTTGGAAGTTATGGCTTGCTAAAAAAACCACTTTCATCCTTTTTGTGCTTTTTCTCCACTCATGTAATTTTATCAAAATGACAACTTCAGTCAATTGCAGAAGAAAATATATCATGAAATAGAAATGATTTTATATGATAAATAGTTAATAATATTGACAAGGAATTCATAACAATTCTCCTATTTTCAAGATGATACAGCAATCAAAAACTACAACAATATGGAATCTGTAACTTTGTCATTTTTCACCCTTTTTCCAAACTTGGAGTTTTTAGCAAAACTGGCTATCTCATAATCTATGCACTTCTAAAAGTTTTTCACTAACCAAAGTTGTTTTTCTTGATGAGTGTATAAAATGTTGAGTAAATAAAATTTTTCAGTTTTCTGATCTAGAGTCACTTTTCCTGCTCTAAAAATCTCAAAAAACCCCAAAAGATGGCCCAAATAGTGGATTTTGGCCTATTTCAGCATTCCCATTCAAATACCATTAGTATTTATTCAGTTCCTTCATGATTTATTTGCGTGTCTACTTTTTGGACTCTCTCCAAGAGTTTCAACTTAATCTAGACCTCTACCAATGATCTGGACCCAGATCTTTAAAAAACACTATTTTTCATTTTTTAACAAATCCAAGAAAAAATGGACAAGGGCACTCTCTATTAGTTCTGTATATGTCCTCTCTTTGGAAAAAACCCATAAGGTTTATCCCAATTTGACTTAATATGCTCCAGTTATGGAAAAAATATTAAAATGGCTCTAGACTTATTTTTTTGTTTTTTTGAAATTATGGAACATTTTTTCTTAAGTGTGATCGACATTGTCGATATGAAATCGAAAGCAATATGGACCATTGATATATTCTCTATTAGTGATCATTGATCAAGGATCGATGATTTCCTTTGCGAGCCAAACCTTCCCATCGATCTCTCTAATGCCCGATCATCAACCATCGACCATTTTTCTCCATAAACTAAAAGTCTCCCACAAATCTCGTTGATTCCCAATCACTGGCTATCAATCATATTCCCCGAAAAACCCATATTTATCACAAATCTCACTGAACTTCAACCACCAACAATCATCCATCCCTTCGCTAACGTGGAAACTATGCAGATGTGTCATGACACATGGATGATGACCTGGAACGACACATCATCCTGAGGCATCAACTGGGATGATGTGACATGACATGTGGATGGTGAACTAGCATGACACATCATCACCTTCCTTACTCGATTGGTCATCTACATCTTCTCTTGAAATAATATGGAAATCACACTAATCATACATATGCCTGATGATCGACCATCAATGATCAAAGATGTCTCATTGTTGAAATTCAACACTTCACCAAAGCCACTGATCCTCAACCATTGGCCATCGAAGATCAGAGGTGTGTCTTGGCCGAACTTCGACACTTGGCAAAATTATGCCAACCCCCAACCATCTACCGTTGACGATCAAAGATTTTTGTTGATGAATTGCAAACTTCACCAAATTCTATCGATCCCCGACCATCAGCCATTGACGATCATAGATGTATCTTTGTGAACTTCAACACTTCGCCAAAATCCCCGATCCCCGACTATCGATCATCGATGATCGAAGAATTATGTTGAAGAATTTCAACACTTAGAAATTTCAACAAAAATTCCTCGAAGAATATGGACTATTGATCTACCTTTTTTTTCCAACCTTCGAAATGAATCTAAACCATCGATCTGCTAACTTTGTCAAACTTTGAAAACATTGCAATTTTTAAAAATTTAAAGAACTAATCTGGGTCACAGATCTCAATAACAAACATGATCTTGACATTCGATTCTTTGAAATATTCCCCGCGCTACAATGGTCATTAAAATACAATTTTTTTGACCTTCCAAGTCAAATTCGACTTTGCAACTCTGCAGATCGAATCCATTAACTTCTCAGTAATTTTGAATTATTTTAACTCGAATTTTCCCACAAATTTGAGGATGTTTCTCTCTAATCTTTCCATTTTCCCCCAAATTCACATAGTTTGAAATCTATAATAGTGAATTTGTCTAATTATCACTCATTCCGGCCCATACCAATCCAGTGTTTCAACCAGAATCTCTGATATCAATTTGTAACATACCCAACCACCAACATGATAGGAATGCTATATCAAGAATGCACTTCAAAACTGATCTCAAATTATGATAATAATTAATTCAAAATCAAGCATGAAAGAATGCAATAACAACACATTCAATAATCAAAATTCATGCTACACTATAATATAAATGAACAACATTCCATGCACAACAAAAACCAACAAGCATGCACATGAAATACATGTCAGAGATAAATATACACAATGAAATATAAATTATGTAGAAAATAAAAAGATAACTTATCTTTAATTAAACCATCACCAACTGGATGATGACCAAGGAAGTTCCTCCCAACCATAGACACTACCGTTCCAATTATCAACAACAGGTCACCCCCGAGCCAAGGATATGAATCCACAAGGATGGGTTCTAGGAAAAATCTAAAACATACAAGAGTTGGCTAATTATCTCTTAGGTTTTCCTAACCACACAATAATCCTAATTTCCATGTCTCTTTTCCCTTTAGTCTACACAACCCAAAGAAATGAACCCCTTTATTTTCCATGCAATCCCTCAAGTTGTTCCATTTCTCTCCAGGGTTCCAATGCTACTAGTCAATAAATATCCTTGCTGGAAAATCCAAGGATTCTCAATTGTGGACAGTTCTTTTCAAACTACAATCAATATCATGCACACATGCATCCATTCCCACATTGAATGATCAGTAATTCCTCACATCTATATCACAATGGCTCTTTTCCTCTTACCGTTTGTTTCCATGCTCAACCCAAGAACACACGAATTAGAAAGAGTGAAATGAGAAATTCTCAAACTAAAATGATTAACCAAGAATAACCCCCATATAACCCACATGAATGGTTTATATAATTACAAGAACCAAGAACCACATGGCCTCCCCAAGAAGCTCATGTAACCACTTTTCTCAATTAAAACAAAAATGGGTAAATAAAATATAATAAAAAGACTTAACCCCTTTATCCCCCTCTCTCGTGGAATCACAACCCCCTATCTCTTGTCCTTGTTCATATTGTAGCAAATGATATATTTTATTAATATATGTAGATGTATTACATTTCTAGGCACTCTGGCCCCTTTCCAACTTTACTGACTCACTAGTCTAAGTCATAATTAAATAATACATTCTAGTTTATAGGGATCAAACCCGGGGTGTTATAGGTTGGCTCCAATGTTTAGACAGTTCTTTTATTTGGAGGAGGGGCCCTATATCCATGTATATGAAAAAACTTGTTTTTTTGTTGATTTATCTCAAGTTGAATCAATCTATTCCTCAAAATCTCTTTGTTTGCATTAAATGCATCTCTAACCTTTTCATTCTCTCTAGGATATCGATGAAAGGGTCAGGATAAGGCTCAACACTATGGACATATTTGGGTTAAGGATAATATCTAGCTCTAATAGGATTTAAGATATATGAATTCCTTGACAAGGTCCAATTATCATCAAAACTCTTATCCATTTTCTTATCTTCTGTCAGATTATTCAGATTGGATTAATTTAAAGATAAAATGAATTTCCCTTGGAGATAATTGAGGTAGTACAAAAATATAGAGGTTGGGGTAGGATGATGAGTATGGGGTATGTCTTGAATTGTTTTAGCGAGTATAATACTAAATTGATCCACTGTCTCATTTTCATTTATTTTTATATAGCGTTGGCTAAACGTTCTACCTTTTGAGTTATTTGGATGGAATCTGACGATGTAAATTTGGACAAAATCGCTATGTTTTGTTGTTTAAATTGCATTTCTGAATGCATAAATGGATTCAGCGTGATGAAAAACACTTGGGGCACTCAAATTATACAAACTTAGCCACTCAAATCTGTAGATCCAACCATTCATCACCGGATTTCGGGAAAAATCAAAACGAAAAAAGTTGTCGAAAAACCTCCAAAAGGTAGAACGTTTAGGCTACTTCTTTTTATATTATTCAAATAATTAAAAATAAATCTATTTTCTTTTCTTTCCAACCATGTATCAAATAAAGCATGTCTACAAGAATCAAGATAATCCATAAATGCATCCCAAGTTCTTTAGCACCAATAACATTATGACCATGAAAAATAGTTTTTTTTTTTCCAAAGAAGCAAACAAATCATGAGGGTGACCTGCAATGCTAGTGAAATCAAATGGTTTATAGAAATAATTCAACCGAGGATAATCCATTTGATTTTGAGTTAGGAAAATTGAATTATCAACAAAAAGTCTTCTTATATATTGCATAGGTTCAAGTTCTAATTGATTATTTAATTATCTTGTCTTATTCCTATATCTTATTCCTCTATAATAAATATCATGCTCATGCACAATACCAATAGAAACTTGGTAATTAGTTCTCCTAGATCATATCTTTGTTATATTTTCTATAACAATAGTTTCCATATGAGACAATCAATATTAGCATTGAAAACAATCTCACCAAGATATACATACAAGAAGAAACCCAAAAACAACCAAGAGATGGACCTTTTCCTTGACAATGACACCAAAACTTTTAATGACCTAACTAGAACCCTTCTAAAAAGTCCCACCACAAGTGTTAGTTGGGGAAAAAATATGGGAAGTTCACCACTATCACCTCAATACACTTTCCTCTACACTTTAGGCCAACACTTAGAAGCCAAGGGGTGTACCCAAATATATGTAACAAGACCATGCACAACAATTCAGATAAGTGATTATAATTCTTTAAGGATATACAACTAGAAACAATAGCATGAACCAAAATTATATCCGTTTGAAATAAAAGATTAGGAGCTAGTGGATGCGTGTGCCAAATATGATGTGTGACATAAACAATATTAGAAATTTCACATTTGCATTTAAGTCCATCACTCTACAAATAAAATTTTCAAGATGTTAGAACCACTTTAAGATATTTAAGGGAACAAAAATTGAAGACATTCAACATAAATCAAAAGTGAAATATGTGATTGTGTTTACCACTTGATTATATGTTATGATAGGACAATATTAGGTCTGGCCTTCACCTTCTAAATCTATTTTATGAATAAAAATGCATAAATTTCAGATTTAAATAATGAAAACAACATCAAAGAGAGAGGTTTAAGCACACAAAAGCAAGATGCCTTTGATGTTTCCACTTTGGAAAGAGATATTCTATGAAATAATAGAAAGCAAATTATTATAAATAATTTCTAAATATTTATAATCAGTAACCAAACAATAACTTGCAATACACATGGTGAATCACCCTAAGGTTTTACAAGTTAGCACTTGGAATTCACCAAATAAAACTAGAAGTAAATGATAAACAATAATTAGCACATTAGAGATCAAATTAACCTTTATATATGTGAGATAAACTTGTGTAAACAATCTAGAAATGGAGTAGAATCTAGGTATGGGAAATAAGACACCTTGGAGCACCAAACCCTAGCCTTAGAGTTTCACCAAATCTGATTTTTATTGCTGCAATTGAATTTCCAGATTTGAGGAATACCTTAAATCATCCCACAAAAAGTTAGATAAGTCCTTAAATATCCCTTCTAAAGGGACGTTTTATTCTTTAGGGTTAGAGATAAAAAAATTAAGCATAAACCCTAGGACAAACTTGTCTAGAAAAGAAAATACACTGTTAAATTTACAACAGACATAAAAAAAAATCCAAAATATTATTATTCTTTGATTTTTCCCAGTTATATTTCCTTCTCAACAAAATCAAAATAAAATATTTTTATTTTTAGGGTTTTTTGGTTGGTTGTTGGATATAATACAAGTGTTTTGTTTTAATCCAATTAGGGCCTATAGGGTCAAGAAGTATGCCCCTCCAATAATGTTTCATTCCTATCTTAAATATTAGGGTAAGAGATTGTAACTCTTGGGTAAATCAATCCCTCATCTAATCAAGACAGGAAGGGATTATAAAAGGGAAACAAACTTCACCAATGAGATCAATTGTGGCTTGAATAAAACACCTAAAACCCTTTCCAAGGTACCAAAGGAAAGACAAGAAAAGAGATTGATCACTTACCAAACTAAACAAAGGAATATGGATGATAATAAACCCTATATATCCTCCTTCCAAGCAGTTAATTAACTCTTCAAATGGGTCAATATTTCTATTTAGTAGAACCCTTGAAACATTCATACTTATCTCTAATGCATCAAGAAAATAACCAAGAAAGAGAAAGCTCCAATAATTGACACCAAAACTTCAAAAGGTAGATCTTGTATTAATTGTATTCAAAATGATATCCAACAATTCACAAAAATTTGGAATGAGAGCAGAGCCTCTATTTATAGAGGAGGATTTTATTAATTATTTCTCCCTAGAATTGTCCCAATATAATTTCAAAACAAGATTTTTCATCCACACAAACAAGGAGACTAAGTATAAACATAATCAAATGATGCCACATCTACATAAAACCCTCATGAGAGCGGGATGCCCCACACAAAAGGAGGGAAACTTTATTTATTAGCTCAACATTACCTTGAAAATGTGTTAAAGCCTCAAAACATGGTGTAGTAGCCTCCCATGCAAGAAAAGTACGATTGTCTAGTTCTTCATGTGGAACAACCTCATAAAGTTGATGAAGAGGGACCTTAAAGGTGGATGAATCCCTTAATAAAGCTCATAAGACCTCAAATATTTTGAAAGTATGACCAAGACATTATGTCAATGGAAAGTGCCCCTCCAAGTCAAATCAACTCTAAAAACACTCCCATGACTGCCATAATTCCCACATGTGTGATTCGACTCTCAAATCATGTAAGAAATAGATCAAAAAGTGATGAAATAGGAGGGTTCTATGGAATATTAAGCATGTCATGTGTAGAGGATGTCCATGCATATGCATAAATAGCCCAAATTTGCCTAAGAGGATGTGACTAGTGCCTTTGGATACATGTACATCCTTGATAACCATGAGAATGCCTTGAGGAACATGAAACTAAGTGAGAATCTACAAAATCATCTCTGATAGTAGATAACCAAAGTGTTATTAATACATAAGACAAGGATCCATACTTATGAATAAAATATGTGTGCTAGACATATGTGTGACAACCTTTACAAAGGAAGAACACTTTTACCTCATATACAAAGGAGTGAGAGAGACTAGTAGCTCCCCTAGATCATGTTTCATAGTAGATCCATCCCAAGATGGTTGCATACCAACCCATATCACAAATGACCTACATGGTGAAGTTTCACCAACATCAAGGGGAATTTAGACAGAGTCATAAAATAAATTCCTATATTGAAATGGGAATTAAAAGGATGGGCCATGGTTGACCACAAGGGGTCTAGAGATACTACATAGGCCCCTCGACTGATACATAAAACATATAAGCGTGATGCAATATAATACATAGGTAAAAATACAACCACACTTTTGGATGATCATGATATGGTGAGGCACATGATTTTCTCATATGATGGTCCACATATAGTGAAGAAATATAGGGTACAATGAGGTGAATCTGAGGTGCAATAGGAGGGAATATAGTTACATAGAGACAAGGATTTCAAGAATAGGAACGTTTTTGAAACATTGATATCCAAGCATTAGAGGTTTATACCTAACTTATAAAACAATTCCATGAAGTTACCTTGTGGAGGAAGGAAAAATGGTGAACTTGCATATTTTCTAAGGAAAAAAAGTTATTTTAGTTATTATAGCCATAACCAATTGGGAAGGATTATATAAATAAGAAAAATGTGAAAGAGTAATAGTTAGATACTCCATAGGAAACCATATGCATAAGACATGATTGAGCATGCTTGGGTATGAATAAAAATAGTTTTTCCTTGGAATTTCCTATTTTATATATGATTAATATTGGCCTTCATATGTTTCATATATTAATCATGACCCAAAACATATAACAATAATGCAAGAGACCCACATAATTGGTTGGACTATTACCCTTGTAAAATAATGATCAATAGTTGATCTTGAAAAACTAGTATGGTTGGAGTAAAATAAACTTGATATTTTTGAAACACCATGTTGTTTACTCATACAAGAATAAGCCTCACAAATGTGGAATATAATTAAGCTAAGGAAGACGAAAATTGGTCAAAACATGGAACTTAAATTGTGATGAATATACAAGTGACCATTAGATTACAAATAAGGAAATGAAAAGAAGAAGTAACCTATTTTAGAGCATGATTGAGGAATATGGAATAGTTGTGATGGAATAATCATGATAGAATAATAGGAAAAGTCATCAGAAGACATTGGGACATATATGATAAAATAGGTTGAATGGCCATAAATTGTAAGTTTTATCCTACTCAAAATTGTCTATTTATGTATGGAATCATTATGGGTTCAAGTAAGTAAACCGATTGTTTACTATGGGTAACAAGTGGCAAGCATGTATCTATGTTGAGTTGATGGGCATGACATTTGTGATTAATAAGTATCTTGGTATATATATTTTTTATCAAAAGTAGTAAAGTCAAATTCTAGGTTATGGAATAAAACTAGGGAATAACAATGGGAAATTAGGATTGTTGTAAGGAATAAATCACCAGGGTTGAATCATTCATGGCTGCAAGTGGATACAACACAACAAAAAACTTAAATGACAATGACTTAGTGTCCAAAATATTTACATATTTTTGGGTACAACGGTCCCTGTAATGAGTTAATCTAGAGATGTGAAGTGACCTTACAACCATGGGTATTGATCCAAGGATATATAACATGACAAATAGAGAAACAAGATGTTGAATTAATAGTAGATGCACTTATAAATATCATGATAGACATGGAAATTTTATGATTTAATGCATACCGTTAATTCCATTAATAGAATATGGCTGAATTTTTGTTTTGATAAGAACACATGCCTAGATTGTTGTGGCTTTAGATGATTGAGGAATAATTGGAAGTTTCAACAATATACTCAAATGATGAAAACATATGAAAACTATAGCATCAAATTGATGTGTTGACTATACATAACCTATAAAATGTCAATATTATTATTTTAATATGAGAAATTATAATAAAGATATGATTAGTATATTGATGGTATCAAATGACACTCATAGTATTTCATGATAACCTTTTGTAGAGTCAACCTGGATTGAAAAAATTGACAAGAGAAGATCCATGTACTAGATGGGTGTTCTGATGATCTTTCTTGCAATGGATGTGATATTTGGTAATAATTTATTATATATTCATGCATACTAGCGATTTTGATTTTGTTGATGAATCATGATACGAGTGTTCATGATGTCTTATTGTTCTTCATATACTATGTGTTGAGATGATTATCATATTTAGGATGTTAAGAAATATTTATGAACATATGTGGTATTTTACATGTGGATTATGGTGATCTAATGCTTATGATGGCATGCTATAACTGCATGTGAATACTTGATGATGATATGATGGTGTGGTATTCATTTGATGATGATATTTCATGATGTCATGGCATGTTGTGATCACATGAAATTCTTTGATTATGATATTTCATGATGATATGTTCTTCTTATGACATGTGCTATCATGTGGTTCCTTAGTATTCAATATGTTGTGAAAAAAAATGATGTTGTGTTCTCATGATAACATGCAACTATTTTCTATGAGATGATGATGTTATGATAGTATGAAATTCCTTGGTTGCATGTTGTGAGGTGGAACTTGACATGAAATGTACCCATGAGCCTCGAGGGATGGGTCATTAAATTATTTTATGGGATCCAATAACAATGAAGGGAAATCTATACAAAGTGACACCATATGGGTTGGGGAAAAATATTGGTACACTTAATTATACTAAGAGAGGGGGTGTGAATCAATATAGTATTGTTTTCATTTTCTTACAATATTTATCAATTTATTACTTTACTATCCATAAGAAATTAGTGATGAATATATACAACCATACAATCCACAATACACTGAGATTTAACTTGGAAACACAAATGGGAGAAAATCACAAAATATATTTGTAATATAATGTATGCACCAACCTACTTTTACGATATTTGTATGCACCTACCTGTTGTTACAATATTTGCAAGAACCTAGCAATTCCTATAGGAATCAACCTACAATTGCAATATTTTTAGGCACCAACCTATAGGAGACACCAATCCCCATAGTTGAGAACCAACTCAACAAGATGTAGGAACCAACCTATTGGAGACAACAATCTCCTCAAATTGTCAAAAATAAAAAAATTGTCTCTTTCCTTCAAGCCTTCACCTATACAAATCTGTCTCTTTGTCTTTCATGCTCTCATATAACTCTCTACTAGCTCAATATATGCATGATATCAGAATATCCTTACACCTCGCACCTCCCAACCACCCTTTGACAATTACATTTCACCTTCTTTCTTTTCTGTCACTCAAAACACCTCTGAGCCTCAACCTTCTCACTCTCGCATACTTGAATCTTGGGGCCTCTTCATATCTTCCAAAATTCACACACAAAATATTCAACTCCACTCATGGAATCACCATTTATATACTCCATGCTTTCATTGATTTTCCACATACAAAAAAAAAAGGTGACGGGGTCGGCTCTAACTCCTGTGGAATTTTCCTTAAAAATGGGATGAAAAAATTCTTCGAAACATCTCCTAATTTCATTCCAACTACGCATGCTATCTATTCATCGAACCTTATCTTTCATCATCCATTAGATATTTCCTTGGATTGATCTCAATCATTGATATGTTTTGCATTCCCCTAATATCAAGACTATTGGGCTCTCGAGCCTTCAACACTACACCATTCCTTCAACCTTTTGGTATTTGATATGGAACCATGCCCGTGAAACCACATTACTGGGCCATCGAGCCCACCAAGTTATCAACTCCATGGACCCCTTGGATTTCCGCAATGCACTGCTCCTTTAATCGTACAATATCTGATACGTCAGTGTACTTGTGGTTGTCATACAGTTGGCTTAGGGTGATTGACACTTGGTACGGATTGTTGGTTGTCATTGATGTCAACCATTGGAGAGTGATATTGTATATTGATTTCAACTATTGGAGAGTGATATTTTATATTGATGTCAACCCCTGGAGAAAGTCCGGTAGCGAATTCTGGTAGCACAAAGGTTTGGGTAATGGACCCAAGATTTTTTCATGTATAATGGTATGGGTTTTAATATATTTGAAGGTAAGAATATTCTATATGGATAGTACATGTCATTTCATTTTTGGTGGTATGTGGAACATCACATAAATCCTCATGGTTAGAGAGTTATTTCCATGAGAATTTGGAGAACCCAGGTTTGGGTAATGGACCCATGTTTGTTTGATGGATAATGGTATGCGTTTTGATATATTTGTAGAAAATACTATTCTATATGTATAGTACATGTCATTCCATTTCCATTGGTATGTGGAATGTCACATAATGCCTCACGGTTAGAGAGTTATGGCCATGTGAAGTTGGAGAACCCTCATGAGTCATCTAGAAGCCCCAAAAGGTCAAAGTAGTCAAAGTGGTTAAAGATATTTTACAAGGTAAATAATAAAGTGAAGTGATGATTGTACTATAATTCAAAGTGAATACAAAATAAATTATTTAAATAATAAATTTAATGGAGAAATTAGAAGTGGGTTAACACTAAAATAAGGAAAGTGGGTTAAGATGGTTAAAAGGTAACCCCTTGAGGAAGCTACATGAAAGTATAAATAAGAGGCAAGGGTCTCTCATTTTAATAACACTTGAGAATATTGAATATCTATAGGTGACTGAGGTAATCATAGGATATCTAATCCTAATTTTAGAGGGAAGATGAAGTAAATAAGTCCGAAATTCAAGGGAGGATAAATTCTTTTGATGATGCTTTCTAAGGTATGTTATTTACAGGTCATCTCACCATTTTCACAATAAATTTTTTTATAGGATGCTTCAGACTATAAAATTGGGAGGCCATTGAGGAAACATATCCAAATAGTTGTGGTACAAATTGTAGCTTGTGGGTCATTGTATTTTTTTAGTTACACTCCGTGGAAAATAGGGTTTGTGGCTAGTCTTGAAACTAGTCTAAAACAGGTGTTTCGAGTAAAAACATCATAACTTCTTCATACTAGATTCAAATTTAGTAAGAACAAATGTATTAGTTATATTATAGTATTTCTTATTATGTGTACATTTTTCATATATATACAACAAATATTCCGTGCGGGTCACGCTCTACAAGTTAGCTCTCTAGAATAAGCCAAAATTCATCAAGGTATGCCATTTTTGCTATAAATCCTTCTATGACAGGTTCCAAGTAGTAAAGTCTGGAGGAATTGCATAAAATACATTAAAGAACATTGTTACCATTTTGAGATATTTATTCATTATAGTTACATAGTTATGATTATTTAAAGTTAGGGTTGTTGACTAATACAAAATTAGTCATGTGAGACTAAAGTAAAGTTTGATGAAAATGCTAGTCTCTTGTTGTTAAAGTTAAGGAAGGTTTGAAGGTGTGTTATCTTATACACCAGGTCTATTATAGAGTTACAAATCATATTTGGATGATGAAATTGATGAGGTATTTTGGTTGAGGTACATGTTGGGTACATGTTTGAGACAAGTAGTTGATGAGTTGGCACATGCTTGGTGTAGGTTGACTGGTACAGATTTACAACAATATATCTCACAATGATAATGTGACAGTGGTTCCATCATTCTATTTATACGCCAGGGAGGTTGGACGGGGCAAGGACAAGGGGTTTTAGCCACCTTTCAATTGTAGCCATAAAACATAACAGGTTGTAGCGTCCTTATGGTTGTAGCCAGAGAATAGGGGAGTTGGAGATTCCCTCAGGTTGTAGCCTGAGAAAATAGGGTGTTGGAGCCTCCTTCCAGTTGCAGCTAGAAAACAAAGTAAGTTGGTGCTTCCAATGAATGTAATTCTTAAAGACATATAAGAAAAATCATTTTGTGGTTTTCTCCCGCTTTGGGTTTCCACGTAAAACACTTGTGTACTCTGTATGTGTGTGATTGCTCATTTGTTCAATGTTTATTTACTCTGTAACTTTTGGATGATAATGCTATATTGATATAACACTTGCATTTTATGGTGAAAACGGATTAAATTTTTCTATTACTGATTCACCCCCCCTCTCAGTAATCCGACAATTGGTATTAGAGTCGGTTCCTTCAGGAAAACATTTAATGACTATAAGGAGATCATGGATTATTCTGAGAATGGAGTACCAATGTTTAATGGTCATAATGGTTTTAAGTATGATATGTGGAGCAGAAGGATGAAAGTATTTTTACAGGCACATGGACATTATATTTGGCTATTAGTTGTTACATGATATGATAGTTCAAAAAGGGCAAAGACTACAACCAAGAAAGAAGTGAAGAAGAATAACAAAATAGAAATGGATTTCATCTGGGAAGGATTACCTAATCCGATAAGAGAAAAGGCTGGTAAATATTCATCAGCCAAAGAACTTTGGGATAAGCTACATGACATATATTTTTCACCCATCACAGATTCCGAAAATGCCAAAGAAGATGCATATACAGATCAAGAAGAATTATGTTCACCATGTCAAACAGATTCAAAAGATGAGGAGTACATAATCACCAGAGGTATGTTGTTTTTCTTTAATTGTGAAAAACATGGACATATTGAAATAGAATTCCATAAAGGAAATGAGATAGAAAAACTAATTGAAAAGGAAGAAAATTATGAAGGATAATTGATTAGTGCTTTAGATGAACTAAGAGGAGAAAACAAGTCACTCAAGAAAGAATAGATGAAACAAAAAGAAAGTGTTCACATTTTTTAAGAAGCCCAACAGGTCATCGAGAAATTAAGAACTCAGCTAGAAGAAGCCAGAAAGATCGAAGAAAATTTTGAATATCAATAGCAATATTTGGAAGCCAACATAGAAGCACAGAAGCAAGAAGCAAAAATGAGAGAGAATATATTGTCAGATCATCTTAAGGAAAGAACTAATGATCTAAACCAGCTTGAGGCAGAGTTCAGTCAAGAAGAGAAAGGACTTGAAGAAGAAATAATGACATTAAAAATTCAGCTTGAAGAAGCGAAAAGAACATAAGAAGTCATGAAGTCTCAGATAATGAAGAAAGAAGAAGAGATTGAGAAGCTTGAAGAAGAAGTTGTCACATTGAGAAGTAAAATCGTCAAGCTCAACAAGAGAATTGAAGAGACATAAACATCCACATTAGTTATAGAGAATGAAGAGAAGCACTCAAGGTTGCTAGAAAAGAAGAATGAAGAAAATAGAAATACTTATGCAAAAGTACTCAAAGGAAGGAATCATGGTCAACCCGAATCTAAGAAAACTATTGAAGGTACATCTTCAAGAAGACCATTCATGTTCAAGACACAAAGAATCTTTAATCATGATCATGATCAATCAAGGCATAAATTCAAAAGGACTACATCACAAGAAAGATCATTCACTCCCAGGTATGCAAATTTATTTTATGGTCATTGTTTTTATTGTACTAATTTTGGACATAAGGTTGCAGATTGCAAGGATTATAAAATAAATGTTCAAGCAAGAAGTGCATATGTGGCCCCACATAACATTGAATGTTACAAATGTCATAACTATGGACACATAGCTAGTGATTGTAGAAGCATGATTGATACTTCCATGAAAGAGAACAATGATATCAGATATAAGAAAGTATGGATAAGAAAACATGAAGAACATGTGAACAAAGACCAGGTCCCAGAGATCGCAAGGTTGGCAATAAAACGAGATGAAGAAAATTTTACAGAGAAAAAGAATGATGTCAGATACAAAAAGGTTTGGAAAATAATTGAAAGAAAAGAAGGGCAGGTAAATAAGGAACAAGTTCAAGAGATTGTACTTTCAGGCATTGTAGTGAAATATGAATCCACAAACATAAAGAAAGAAGTCATAGATTAGAGAGATGATGAATCTACCAATGAAGATGATGATGAATCTACCAATGAATATGATGATGAATACACATCAGAGCATGAATTGTTCTGAGCCATCCAACTTAGAGACTCCCAGGTAATATGAATATTAGACAGGGGGAGTCTATGCGATAGTTGTGACAGACCAAAGAACCATCCTTTGAGCAACTTGCAGAGTTTGAGAAGATAGATTCAGAGAAATCAATTAGCAGAAGCACAATTTGATAGATTAATCAATAATTCATGATAGTATAATGATAAATGGGTCAGCATTATGGACAGTTGCGCAAGTAGAGTCTTGGACAATATGGACAAAGATGGATTCATAAGAACACTTAGTAGGTTTGGATAGATATATGACAGTGGAAGATAGCATGGATTCATAGATTGGTTTAGAGAGTGGTTTAGAGACAAAGGAAAATTATCATAATGAATGATAATTACACAGGAAATGGATCAAACAATGATAATGGATTCCAAATTGACAAATATTTTTTGGACACATGCAGTGTATACAACAGTTCACATTCAAAAGAGAGTAATGCTTAGAAACAACAATGACAAAAATCCCTATGAACTATTGAAAGGAAGTGCAGAGAACAACCTCTACATCAAGATATGTCAAGGAAACCAAGGAATTTTTATTTCTCAAACTAAGTATATCAAAGAAATTCTAAAGAGGTTCAGAATGGAATACTGAAAAATAGTTACCACTCCTATGAAAACCAGTTGCAAGTTGAGAAAAGATGATGATTCAAAGTCTATAGAACAAAGGAAATACAGGTCAATTATTGGTAGCTTACTATATGTGACAACATCTAGAATAGATGTAATGCAGGCAGTTGGACAGGTGGCACTATTTCAAGTAGCACCAAAGGAATCACATGTATTAGCAGTGAAGAGGATTTTCAGATATCTCAAAGGAACAAAAGAGTTTGTATTATGGTATCCAAAAGGAAAGGATATATCACTTATTGTCTACATAGATGAAGATTGGGAAGGTTTCATTGATGACCGACGAAGCACAAATGGAGCAGTGTTCTACTTAGGTGAGTGTTTAGTATCATGGTTAAGCAAGAAACAATCATCAATATCCTTATCTATAGCTGAGGCAAAGTATATTGCAACAACAACATGTACACAGGTTCTATGGATGAAACAAACTCTAACAGATATACATGTTGATTATGATGAGTCCATTCCAATCTATTGTGATAATATAAGTGCCATCAGTATCTCAAAGAACCCAATGATGCACTCCAAGACAAAGCAAATTCTAATCAAGTATCACTTTCTATGAGAACAGGTTGCAGAGAATAACATCAGAGTTGAATATGTGGGCACAAAAGAACAACTGGTATATATCTTTACAAAACTGCTTCCATGAGAATCCTTTGAGTATCTTTGCCAGAGACTAGGAGTAATTCCTACTCCAAAATGAATTCTTTTGAATGCTTATCTTATATGTCTTATATGTACATGATGAAGAAACATAAATAGGACAATTCAAGTTGGGAGATCAGTTTCAGGAAGAGTTCTGTTAGGGGGAGCAGCCCCTGATGGAAATATACCTTTTCCATTGATGACAAAGGGGGAGAGATTTATAAGATGAAAAGGTAAATGTGAGGCATGTTTCCAAGGGGAGCGATTGTGACAAGGGAAGAATGAGAGATATGGCTTCAGAGTGATACCCTTTGTCAAAGGGGGAGATATTATTCATATGAAGGGAGAGAGAGTAATCAAAGACTTATAAACACAAAGAGAAATCAAAGGCATGTAGACAGGGGGATAAACCCCAAGGAGAGTTCAGTCAGGGGGAGCAACCCCAAAGGGAGATACCCTTTTCCATTGATGTCAAAGGCGGAGAGATAGAAACATTGATGAGGAGTATAAGCATGCATGTTATCATGACTAAGTGTTTCCCTCAATGTTGATGTTGCCATCAATGCCAAAGGGGGATATTGTCAGACAATTGGCTTAGGTTGATGGAAACTTGGTATGAATTGTTGGTTCTCATTGATGTAAAACATTGGAGAGTGATACTGTATATTTATTTCAACCTTTAGTGATTGATTTCAACCCTTGGAGAAAGTTCGATAGCGAAGTCTGGTAGCACAAAGGTTTGGGTAATGGACCCAATGTTGTTTCATGTATAATGGTATGGGTTTTAATATATTTTAAGGTAATAATATTATATATGGATAGTACATGTCATTCCATTTTCATTGGTATGTTGAACGCCACATAAATCCTCATGATTAGATAGTTATGGCCATGAGAAGTTGAAGAGCCCAGGTTTGGGTAATGGACTGAAGTTTGTTTGATGGATAATGGTATGAGTTTTGATATATTTGCAGGAAAGACTATTCTATATGGATAGTACATGTCATGCCATTTCCATTTGTATGTGGAAATTCACATAAATCTTCACGGTTAGAGAGTTATGTCCATGTGAAGTTGGAGAACCCTCATGAGTCATCTAGAAGCCCCAAAAGGTCAAAGTAGTCAAAGCGGTTTAAGAGATTTTAGAAGGTAAATAATTAAGTGAAGTGATGAGTATACTATAATTCAAAGTGAATACAAAATAAATTATTTAAATAAATTTAATGGAGAAATTAGAAGTGGGTTAAACCTAAAATAAGGAAAGTGGGTTAAGATGGTTAAATGATAACCCCTTGAGGAAGCTACATGAAAGTATAAATAAGAGGCAAGGCTCTATCATTTTAATCACACTTGATAATATTGAATATCTATAGGTGAATGAGGTAATCAAAGGATATCTAATCCTAATTTTAGAGGGAAGGTGAAGTAAAGAAGGTCGAAATTCAAGAGAGGATAAATTATTTTGATGATGCTTTCTAAGGTATGTTATTTACAGGTCATCTCACCATTTTCACAATAATTTTTATTATAGAATGATTAAGACCATGAAATTGGGAGGCATTGCGGAAACATATCCAAGTATCTGTGGTACAAATTTCAGCTTGTGGGATATTGTATTTTTGGAGTTAAACTCCGTGGAAAATAGGGTTTGTGGCTAGTCCTGAAACTAGTCTAAAACATATGTTTCTGGTAAAAACATCATAACTTATTCATAAAATATCCAAATTTAGTAAGACCAAAAGTATTGGTTAGAGTAAAGTATTTAATATTCTGTGTACAATGTTTAGATCCATACAACAAATATTCCATGCGGGGCACTCTCTACAAGTTCACTCTATAGAATAAGCCAGAATTCAACAAGGTATGCCATTTTTGCTATAACTCCTTTTCTCAGAGGTTTCAAGTAGTGAAGTCTGAAGGAATTTCACAAAATACAATAAAGAACATTGTGTACCATTTTTAGATATTTATTCATTACAGGTACATATTTATGATTATTTCAAGTTAGGGTTGTTGACTAATCCAAGATTAGTCATGTGAGACTAAAGTAAAGTTTGATTAAAATGCTAGTCTCTTGTTGTTAAAGTTAAGGAAGGTTTGAAGGTATGTGATCTTATACACTAGGTCTATTACAGAGTTACAAATCATATTTCGATGATGAAATTGATGAGGGCTTTTGGTTGAGGTACATGTTGGGTACATGGTTGAGACAAGTAGTTGATGAGTTGGCACATACATGAGGTGTATAGTTGATGATGTTGGTACATATTGATGAGTCATAGTTGATGAGTAGTTGATACATGATTGGTACATACTTGGTACATGGTTGGAGGCACTTTTTAGTAGTATTGTTGACACATGGTTTATGGATGATGTAGCATAATTTTATTGGTATATTATTAGATGCACATATTGATCTTGGTGATGATTATGAGTTGTTGTGTTATGCTTGGTTCATGCGCATCTTTGAGATTTGTATTGGTGATTGATATTGGTGAGTAGATATTATTTTGTTGATAATATTGATGAGGCAATTTGTTGTGATAGGTTGTTTGGATAGGTTGTTGTGATATTTTATTTCTATAGGTTTTGTGAATGGTTGATGCACTTGTTCATGGTACATGCTGAGGTACAGGTTGATGTGTGGTTGATGCACTTGTTTATGGTATATGTTGGTGCATAGTTGATGCACTTGTTTATGGTACAGGTTGAGTATAGGTTGATGTACAGGTTGGTGCTTGGTTGATGCACTTGTTTATGGTACAGGTTGATTATAGGTTGTTTGGTACAGGTTGGTGAATGGTTGATGCACTTGATTATGGTACAGGTTGATTATAGGTTGATGCATGGTTCAAGTTATTGGTACATGTTGCTTGGTGCAGGTTGATTCGTATAGGTTTACAACAATATATCTCAGAGTGATAGTGTGACAGTGGTTCCATTATTCTACTTATACATCAGGGCGGTTGGATGGGGCAAGGACAGGTGGTTGTAGCCGGAGAACATAGGGGGTTGTAGCCTCTTTCTAGTTTTAGCTAGAGAATAGGGGAGTTGGAGATTCCCTTAGGTTGTAGCCATAGAAACTAGGGGGTTGGAGCCCGCTTCCAGTTGCATCTAGAAAACAAAGGAAATTGGTGCTTCCATTGAATGCAATTCTTAAAGAAATATATGAAAAAACATTCTTTGGTTTTCTCCCAATTTGGGTTTCCACGTAAAACACTGGTGTACTGTGTATGTGTGTGATTTCTTATTTACTCTACAACTATTGGATGATAATGATACATTGATATAACACTTGCATTTTATGGTGAAAAATGATTAAATTTCTCTATTATTGATTCACCCCCCCTCTTAGTAATCCAACAGTGGTCTCCACATGGAATATCATACACATGTGATAGGTGACATGGATGTTGTCCTTTTTCTGACATGAAAGGTTTTGTGACCTCTATGTGGCTCTGTTGATGTGGAATCTGAGATGGCCCACGATGTATTGGTTCATGCCCCCCCCAAAAAAAAATTCATTATGATTACACTTTTCTTTCTCCCGATCTCCCAATATCATATATGTCGATATCGTGGGTGCCACCAATGGGGTGTCGAGCCACCCAAATTTTGGGCCCCTTGACGCTTGGGATATCGAGACCCCATAAATTTTGGCAATGTGTTTTTAGAAAATGTTCTGATACTCTGGTATTAGATATTGTTGACATGGTATTCTATGTGGATTCATTTCCATGTGTATTGAATGACATGGAATCTGTCGTGGTTGATGTGACATCCGAGTTGGCCTACCAGTATCAACTCACCAGATATTGGGTCCCCAGGCCCATGAAACTTTAGCATTGTGCACACACTTTGTTCTTCCTATTGGAATATTCACCAATACTGAGAGGGGGGTGAATCAATATAGATCACTTTTTATATTTTCAACCATAACATGTAAACATTAAGTAATAAAAAAATCCATTCACTTATGATTTCATTTAACATATCATAAACATGTAACCACAAATGAACAGTAGACAAGAGTTTTACGTGGAAACCCAAATGGGAGAAAACCATAGGATTTTTTTTAATATATATCTTTAATATTAAATTCACAGGAAGCACCAACTTCCAAGATTATTCAACACCAACTAGAAGGAGGAACCAACCCCCTATTTACAGGATCCAACTTGAAGGAATCTATAAATCCCTAGATTCTCTAGCTCCATATGGAAGGAGGATCCAACCCCATAGTTTATAGGCTCCAACTTCAAGGAAGCTACAACTCCCTGAATTCTCCAGCTCCAAATGGAAGGAGGCTCCAACCCCCTGATTTACATGATCTAACCTAAAGGAAGCTACAAATCTCTATATGCTTTGGATCCAATGGGAATGAGGATCCAACCCCATTTCCTTGCCCCTTCCTTCCTCCCTGATATATAAATGTAGACTCAGCCCGTGATTGTTAATGTCACTAATACATCATCATCATCAAAACCAAATTCAACCTGTCATTGTAACTGTCACTAATCATCAAAACCAAACTCAACCAGTCACTGCAACTATCACTAATATTGATACATCATCATCATCAAAATAATATCCATCCCAATAACCACATAGATATTATTCCAATATCACCAAAGGACATCTCCAAATCATGTTCTCAATATCACCATGATGTGCATCAAACCATATTCCAAAAACATGCCTCAAGCCATGTACCAAAGTATCCAAGATGTACCACAGAATATTCCATGCCTTAAGCATGTGCGAAACCATCCAAGATATGCCTCAAATAATATGCCAAAACCATATTCCAAACACATCAAGTATGTTCCATAACCTTCAATATATAAGCCTAAAAATATATGGAATAGCATAACTTTTCATTTTCTAAAACCTGGTACATCAGATCTCAGAATATCAAACCTTCCTCAAGCTTCAACATCAAGACAATATCTCCATCATCAAACTTTTCTTTAGCCTCACGGGACTAGATTGGACAATAGGTGGTGCCTTGCTTGACGAGTGTTGTGCAACCCACGAGGCCCTCACGAGACACCCTATACATGATCCATGGGGGTCTACTCAATTAGGGTTACTAGAATCCCTTATCCAATCTTTGACTTTGAGACTCCCTTCTTGGAACTCCTCCACTACCTCAGATTCACTACCTTAGATTCACTAAGGTATCACATACTTTCTTGATTGCTGTAGCGCACCTTTTCTTGGCTACCAAGGCTTAAACACTCTTAAAAGAAATCTATAACACCCCTTTGTACATAACTCATACAGGCATTATATAATCCACATGCATTTAAGCAAAGAAATACATTTAAGCTCAGAGTAAACATATTATTAACTGTTATAATAACAATCAATAACATTAACATTAAATTGATATGAACAATAGAATGCATGATGATTATAATACACAGAGATACAGAAACATAATTAAAGCATCATCTGGTACTTATCTTTTAATAGTGGTAGCTCCACCAACCAAGTGCAGGCCTTCCACAAACCTCCTAGCCTTAGACCACACTGCTCATCAGCTCAGCAGTGGGTCACCCTCGAGCTGGGACTAAGCTCCACCCCAAGACAAGGAATCCTAGGCTAGGCTGAGGTTACAAGGAAACAACACACAACCACAAGGATGGAATTCTCTCCCAGGAACCCCCCACGCTCACTACCGACAAACCCTCATTCCCCACATGCCTGTTCCACCTCAGGAGTATACACCTTCTCTTTCACCTGGACAGTCCTTCGCCTACTAATCTCCCTTGCCTTGGGTTATAGGGATAGGCCGGACCGGAAGTCTCTGGGCTCTATGGAAGCTACAAGGTTCCTTCCAGGAGTTCTCTCCTTCCTCTGCGCAATCTCTCACCTAGAGGGAGTCGCTCACAGGTGCAACAACCTGTTCTTCCAACTTCAACCACCTCTCTCACCTGGAGAGAGTGTTGTACAAACTAGCCAACAAGCCACACAGGATCAAACACTACACATCCACCACAATCAATGAGAATCCAGACACAAACACCCCAGGGCAGCTCCAGACAGGTGCAACAGCATAACTAGGCTTAGAAAGGACGGGACACTTCCATTTTTTCAATCTAGAAACATAGGATAAACTCACACTTTGGATTCTCAAGGATGCGTAACGAGTTGTCCACGCAGGGGTCGATTCAGACTCCCCAGTTTAGAATAGAGAAGGGGTGTACCAGCTTTCCAGAAAAAACACAGAATCTTTCCCGAAATCAACACAAGCTTCTCGTTGAGGGAATGTACACACAGGTTTTCTCAGAGCCAGACACAGACTTTTCAAATCACAGGGATGCACGAAGGTTCTCTGTAGGATTCGGGTTGGTCGTACTATCCAGGGCTCCGTACGCGTTCAGGCAATCAGGTAGAATGGAGGAGGAAACCTTCTCATGGTTCACCCTGGCCATTTTATTTGCATGCGTCAGGGTTGACACTTGTCACCCATGGAACTGCATGCGTTCCACCAGCACACATCACCCTTGTACGTCCTCCCCTTGCCAGAAACTTAGGATAAAACATAAAATGCACATGTCTTTTTGGGATAATATTAAAATATTATTCCCAGGATTAAGCCACCTAGGCTTAGCCCCCAGGTTCAACACTTAGCCCTTTTCCCACCTTCCAACCCCTAATTCCTTGCCCACTCTGTGGATGCTCAGTCCCCCTTCACTCATTCATCGTCGTCGGTCTGCACCTGGAAGTGTTTTTTTTTTTTTCAATTTTATTAAATGTTCTGCATACATACAAGTACAAGATCAGGCCCTTGGCCTCCAACCCTTAGGCTCTCTGGCCTAACAATCACATAATCCCACCGACTTATACAAACCTAGCTCACCAACCTATAACACATATTTACAATTTCTTTTAGAACATGGTTTGCAATGGGGCTCAGCCTTGGGGACACTACATTCCCCCTCCCCTTATTTTTGCACTGTCCTCAGTGCAACTTTACACAACGTCTGCGAGATTTTCAAAAATTTTCAAAACGATGTGGGTACTCTACCCGCATAACATCTGCATGCTCCCATGTCATGTCCTCAGGACCGTACCAGGTCCACTGGACCTTTACAAGATCTATGGCTCGATTCCAGAGCTATTTGCCTTTCCTGTCCAATATGCGCACATGATGCACTTGCAGGACACCTTCTGGTTCCACCTGAATCACATTCCAATCGATAAGATGATGAGCATCAGGTACATATTTCTTAAGCAGTGAAACATGAAACACATTATGTACAGTCATAGATGCAGGTAGTGCAAGCATGTATGCAACTGGCCTAATCCTTTCCAGGATCTCAAATGGCCCACAAAATCTTGCTGCCAATTTGGCACAACTTCCTAACCTCAGGGAACTTCTGTTAGTTTTCACTTTCAGGAAAACATGGTCACCCACTTTGAATTCTCTATGGGTTTTGTTACTGTCAGTGTAACTTTTCTGCCTATCCTGGGGAGCTTTTAGATTCCGTTTAATTTTTATCATTTGATCTTCCATCTCTTTGAGCATCTCAGGCCCAACTACTGCTCTGTCAGCTGGATTATCCCAGCTCACTGGAGTGTTGCACTTTCTTCCATAAAGTGATTCGAATGGGCTCATCTTCAATGATGCATGATACCCATTATTATAGGCAAATTCTAACAAATGCAGGTAGTCTTCCCACCTTGATGTTTTATCCATCACATACATTCTCAGTATGTCTTCTATTACCTTGTTCACCCTCTTTGTATGACCATCATACTTGGGATGATACGCTGTACTAAAGTTCAGATTTGTTCCGAATCCTTTGAACAGTCCTTTCCAGAAATTCGAGGTGAATTTCGGGTCCCTATCAGACACAATTGTCTTAGGAAATCCGTGCAAGCGTGCAACTTATTTTAAAAAGATATCAGCAACATCAGCTTCCCTGTGTGTGGTTTTCAGTGGAATAAAATGGGTGGCTTTAGTAAGCTTTTCCACCACCACCATGATTGAATCATGCTGCCTGCTTGTTGTGGGCAATCCTGTGATAAAATCCATTGTTACCACGTCCCATTTCCATTCAAGAATGGGTAAAGGCTGCAACAACCCTGCTGGGTGCCTATGCTCAGCCTTAACCTTCTGTCACTCCATACATATAGCAATGTATTCAGCGATTTCCTTCTTCAGACCTGGCAAAAAATAATGGATTTTGACTGTTGCCACAGTCTTCTAATATCCAGGATGTCCAGCATAAGCCACGTTATGCATTTCTTTTAGAATTGCCAGCTTCAATTCTTGGACATTGGGTACATACACTCTATTTTTATACAAAAGTAAGCCATCAGTTCCCAAGGTGTAAATTTTCTTGGTCTATGGTCTCTCATGCTACTGTAGCTTTGCTACTAAACCTCTATACTACAAATCAACATTTGCAGCTTCCAAAATTCTGTCTTTAATCTCAGTTCTATACATGCTAATGGCTATAGCATGTAATTTGTGCACTTTTCTTTTGAGTGCATCATCCACCTTATTTTCTTTCCCTTTGATATGCTTGATATCAAAGTCATATTCACATAGGAACTCCAGCCATCTGATTTTCCTGGCATTTAAAGTCGGCTGATCAAATAAATATTTTAGACCATTGTGGTCCGTTCTTAATTCGAATCTCCTTCCCATGAGGTAATGTCTCCATTTTCTCAATGTGTGGACGATTGTTGCCATCTCTAAATCGTGAGTGGCATAATTCCTTTCATGCTCTTTCATCTTTTGGGACTCATAACAAATTACAAATCCCTCTTGGCTGAGAACTCCTCCTAGCCCCTCCTTACACGCATCGGTGCACACTATGTAATCCTTATTTGGATCTGTAATCTTCAGGATTGGATCACTGGTTAGAAGTTGCTTCAATCACTGGAAGCTGCTCTCACATTCTTCAGTCCATTGGAACTTCTTCTCCTTCCTTTGCAAGGAAGTGATAGAATGAGCTATCTTTGAGAATCTGGCTATAAACCTTCTGTAGTAGCTTGCCAGACCCATAAAAGATCTAATTTCTACCACATTCCTTGGCACTGGCCATTCTCGAATGGCCTCAACCTTTTCAGGATCCACAACGATGCCTTCTTCAGATATAATGTGTCCCAAGTAATGAATCAACCTTTGATAAAATGAGCACTTGCTCAGTTTTGCGTACAACTGGTGTTCTCTCAACACCTGCAGCACCATTCTCAGGTGTTGCTCATGTTCTTCCTTTGTATTGGAATACACCAAGATATCGTCCAGGAAGACTATGACAAACTTGTCCAAATAATCTCTGAACACCCCATTCATTAAGAACATGAAAAAAACAGGCACATTTGACAATCCAAACGACACCACTGTGAACTCATAATGATCGTACCTTGTTCTAAAGGTAGTCTTGCTAATTTCCTCATCATTTATCCTCACTTGGTGATATCCAAATCTAAGGTCTATTTTCGAGAATATTTCTGAATCCTTCAACTGATCAAAAAGATCATCGATCCTTGGCAGAGGATACTTGTTCTTGACAGTGACCTTATTCAACTGCCATAAATCAATGCACAGTCTCAGTGTCTCATCTTTCTTCTTCACGAATAGGACTAGGGCTCTCCACAAAGACACGCTTGGGTGAATGTATCCCTTCTTTAGTAGCTTTTCGAGCTGCAATTGCAACTCTTTCAGCTCTGGCATACTCATTCTATAAGGAGCCTTCGAAACTGGAGCTGCTCCTGGCATCAAATTTATAGAAAAATCGATGTCCCTCTTCGTAGGTAGTCTAGGTACCGCCTAAAATACGTCCTTAAATTCTTTGAGTACCTTGTGGTCTTCCAAATTTGAGACTATATCTCAGGATGCTTCTTCCACCCGAGCTGCAAATAATTGACAGCCTTTCCGGTAACATTTCTTCAGCTGCATGGCTGAGATTTCTCTAACAACCACGGCTCTGGGAATTCCTTGGACTGTTACCTGATTTCCCTCTTCATTCAGGCATGTAAACCTCTTGTTACGACAGTCCAGAAGGGCATGGTGCTGGTCCAACGAGTCCATCCCAATTAAGCAATCGTATGAGCCTAAAGGCAGAATGTTCAATTCAGCCTTGGTGCTCATTCCTTTCATGTCTACTGAAAAGGACTTAACCAATTCAGTGACCTTCCTTTTGGTTCCTGTGGCCAACTTCACTAGCCAAGGCTTTTCATGTTTGCTTCTCATTAGATGCAAACTGTCCACCATTCTAGGTGTTAGAATATAGAAGATGGTGTGCTCATTTTACCATTGACGATACCTTCGTCACCCAACCATAGGCCGAAGCATCCCTCCGAGCACCTTAACCTTGACTGAGAATTACTCCAAAAGCAAACCCTAGGCTAGATAGCCAAACAAAGAGTAGCACATCAATCCCCAAGGATAGCGCATCACAAAAGGCTGATCAAATGTTCCAAACCCTAGCCAAGAGATATTCAAGCCAATACTGAGAACTTGTTGCTGTTGCAGCTGCAGCTGCAACTCTCCTCCAAACTTGCGCACAAGACTGCAACTGCAGTGCGCACCAACTGGGAAAAATGCAATTCTGAGATGCTACAAATGAGAACTGGCGCCCTGTATTTATATTGGTTCTGCCAGATTTGTTGGGGCTGACTTCTCCTTCTGGGTATATGTCTGTTCAGTATATTAATATTATTTCTGGCCAACTTCTTCTCTTGGAGGCTAATAGCCTAATATAAATTATCTTCTTGAGCCGACAAGGCTTCTAGGGTTATTAGCCAACTCATTAGGGTTTTTCTTGCTTCCCAGAGACTTCTATTCTCATCAGGTTCACACGTGGAGGTAAATACCTCCCACATCTACCATAATATTAACACTCCCTCCTAGCTAGAGAGGTATTTACAAGTAATGGACTTGAGCACAAAACATACCATTTACCCGGTAGCATCAATATAGTCATCTAGACTATTTCATGACTAGATCATGAGCATCACCATCACCATCAGCTGCATCATCTCTCAAAACCATACTTCATCTGAGTAGTTAGATATGATGCTGGATAAGTCACTCTCACCATGGAGTGATACAAGAGGAGTAAAAGGTTCTAAACTGTTTTCTGTCTGGAAAATCTATGTTCATCATTCATCTAAATGATCATCATCTCCAATAATCTGCTGATAGTCTTCAAGGCAATTAGAACAAGAATAGAACACAACTGTGTCTATTCATAGTAGTACACAACTAAAATCTAGTGGTTAACTACCACATCAAGTAACATACAAGTACTTGATCAACAACGTATAGTTGCAAACAGTGAAACATATTCACCACAGTAGTCCTCATCTACTATCATATAGTCTTCATAACAAACATCTGAGAGCATCCTACATAGAAACAATGTTATGATAGAAACTGTATCATCTGGGTCAATCTTTCACTCAGGCCTGTGAGTTCTGAAATAATGTCTGCCACCACAATAGTCTTCATTTTCATAGAAACATTGTCATGATAAAAACTGAATCATCTGGGCCAATCTTTCACTCACGTCTGTGAGATATGAAAGAGTGTCTGCCCTCAATATATAATATCAACAATAATCATCTGGTCCAATCTTTCACTCACATCTGTGAGGTCTGAAAGAATGTCTGCCCTCAGTATAGAATATCAATAATGGGCTATCTACCCCATTCTTCTCAACCAAGGAAGAAGGATTATTTCTGATTTTTGGTCCTGGACCATTTCTCACCCTGGGCCATTTCTCCGACACTAAACAAAGTGTAACCTAGAGAGAATGAGTCTTCCCTCGATAAATGTTTGGACCATTCCTTACCCTGGGCCATTCCTTCGACAATAAACAAAGTGTAACCTGGATAGAATGAGTTTGCCCTAAAGAATGACTGTCCTGGGCTATTCCCCACCCTGAGCCATTCTTCCAACACTAAACAAAGTGTAACCTGGAGAGAATGAGTCTGCCCTCGAGGAATAACTGTCCTTGATTGATGAGCCTGGACTACTCCCCACCCTGGGCCATTCTTCCGACACTAAACAAAGTGTAACCTGGAGAGAATGAGTCTACCCTCGAGGAATAATTGTCCAGACCATTCCCCACCCCGGGCCATTCCTCCGACACTAAAGTATAACCTGGAGAGAATGTATAACCCTCAAGGAATGTCTGTCTTGCATCAACCTCCAAAACGGATGATTCTTCGAAACTTCTCACAACTGTGAACTTCGAAAGAATGACTGCCCGACGAGGAAGACCATTCTACTTGACCACTACTCAGAGTGATTGCTAAGAAGAATGAATGTCCTAGACCACTCCCCATAATGGGAAGTCATTGTCTATGATACATCAACAATCAGTCTACCTCCCATTTTAACTACAATTGGAAGTCACTGTCCGTCAGAAATCTCAATCCACTTTCAAAACAGGAAAGCATCTATCCAATCTGGACTATATTTTCAATTACAAAGATAAACAATATTTTCAATGCTCCCTCCTAACTGGAGAGTTATTTCAATCACAAAAATAAATGTTTGCGTACCATCTTCTTAGTTTGGAGAGTCTTCCCTTCCATCTAAGAGAGTCATTTCAAAGAGCTCTAGCTTGAGTATGCAAGTTCTTTCATCTTGAATAGAGGCTTTACCAAAATGTATGCTTATCTGCTCATCTATGGAGATATGTATTTCAGAAATCATTTTCTTCTTTTTTGGACTTCATCATGGATAGTGTAATGCTTGTACTGTAGTCTGGAACACTGTGAAGGCTTCATGTAGATCTGAAAAATAGAGTATAGTTGGAGAACTGGAACATATCCATGTGGCACTTCTTTTGTCATCATGAGATCTGATCTTCTGAGTAGTCATCTTGATGTTATAGGAAATCTTCACCACGCTTCTGCTGTGCACTGGAGGTTCTCCACCAAGTTGTGTTCTTCTTATCTGCACACAGGAGTCTCTTTCTGGTATGTCTCAAAGTCTTGAGATTGCTCTTCATACGCTCTTTATTCAATTTCTCTAGAGAACATTCTTTGCATTCGTCTGATGTAGAATTCTGACTCATGGATGTTGCAGATAATATAATGACTTATATAGAGATAAGTCTAGTGTACTTGGAACAATCAATCATCATAGTCTTCTCCCTCCATCTGAGAGAACCTCTGGTTTTGGATCTTGCAATGCTTTCATAATTTTTTCCATACACTGTTCTTCATCACAACTTTCAGTTCTTCTGCTTGATTGCTTCCATATCAGGTTTGGTAATCTTGTAATGACTGGTTGTTCTGGCCTTTCTTTCTTTCTTGGAATATTCATGTTCTTCTTCATGTTTTTCATTATCTTCTTGGATTCATGGATATTCCATGTTCTAGAGATTCCACATAGGATCACATATCTAGATGGACAACCAGGAATACTTTTAAAGATTTTTCTTAGAAAAGGTCTTCTTCTGCGGTTGAGCTGAACACTTACTGTCTTTCATGGCTGCTACCATCGATATATATTTTATCATCTTAAATGGATCATAGGATTAGCTGCCTCCTAATCCTTGCTTCATGTAAGAGTGCATATAATCATCTCCCTCCGTCTGATAGAGTCCATACTTCCATCTGCATCCTTATTGTCTTCTGCAATATATAATTTTCTCTCTTTGTCTAACAGAGTCCACGCTTCCATTTTAGTTGTCATCATAAGTCTTTCTCCAATTTCTCTTGATGTCTGACTTCTAAGTCTTTTCAAGATTGATTCTGAATTCAGATTATCTTGTAATAGCTTTCACATGATATATTTCATGCTTTTCATGTGTAATATCTAATGATAACTCTTTCTTATCTTGTTGTTCTTTCATAGGTATAGTTATTCTTGGAACACATTTTTTTTTTTTCAAGAGATGGATATACAAGATATGTATAGAGACGATGCAAGCAAGATATGTACAAGAAATAAGAAGAGTGTTATTACCTTTTAGTAGAAAAAGTCTCTTCTATCCTGCTTAGTCTTCTTTGTCGGTTCCTTTTCTTTGGCAATCGATGCTTCATGTTTCTCCTTCCTTTTCTTTAGTTTTGGACACTGATTTCTGTAGTGACCGTAATTTTGACAGTTGAAGCATTGCATTTCTCAAATGTCTCTCTTGATTTGGCTTCCTCCTTGAACCAAACTTCCTTTTGTTCCTGAAGTTATTGAATCTTGCTATGAAGGCTTGATCATCATACTTCTTTTGAGGTTTCTCTTTTGCATTGATCCTTGATTCTTCTTGAGCACATCAAGTCCAAAGTTCTTCAAATGTCGGGTACTCCTTCCTTGTGTTCATGCTTGCGGAAAATGCATCCCATGTCTTGGGAAGACCATTGAG
>ML781388.1:415572-467721 GCA_009831015.1 Picea engelmannii | reverse complement strand
GGGTATCAAGTGGTCTTTTATGGAATCCACTATGATACTCATGGAATTGATGTCAACATCTTTTAACTTCTCCATAGCTACAACGTTCTACGGTTCCTTTTCTTCTCCTTCTTTAAACTCTGGCTTCACGATCTTTCCTTTCACAATATCCAACACTTTATTCTTAGCAAGGATGAGGTCAATCCTTGTCTTCCATGATCTGAAGTTAGAGGCTCCATCTATCTTGTTCTCATACTTCATAGAGGTTATCATGGCTTGCTTGACTTGGTCAAACCCTAGATTTGACCAGAAATCCAAACTTCACATCTTGGCCTTCTGAGAGTACCAGGAGATGTGTTGGGCTAGGGCGCACTGATATATCTAGAGATTATGTCAATCTCATCACTTAAGGTGCCTCGACAAGAGGTTTAGGGTTTCTGCAACTGCTTCTACTAGTAACCCTAGCTGCAGTGCTTTTGGAAACTGGTCCTGCTAGTAACCCCAGCGACAGTACCTCAATGAGCTCAATATCTAGCAGCTATGTTTCCTTCCAGCATTTTAGGCTGACTGAAGGGGTGTGGGCCCATAACCTATTAGAATATAGAATATGGTGTGCTCATTTCACCATTGACGATACCTTCGTCACCCAACCATAGGCCAAAGCCTCCCTCCGAGCACCTTAACCTTGATTCAGAATTACTCCGAAAGCAAACCTTAGGATAGATAGCCAAACAAAGAGTAGTGCATCAATCCCCAAGGATAGCACATCAAAAAAGGCTGATCAGATGTTCCAAACCCTAGCCAAGAGATATTCAAGCCAATACTGAGAACTTGCTGTTGTTGCAGCTGCACCTGCAACTCTCCTCAAAACCTGCGCACAAGACTGCAACTGTAGTGCGCACCAACTGGGAAAACTGCAATTCTGAGATGCTGCAAATGAGAACTGGCGCCTTGTATTTATACTGGTTCTGCCAGATTTGTTGGGGCCGACTTCTCCTTTTGGGTATATGTCTGTTCAGTATATTAATATTATTTATGGCCGACCTCTTCTCTTGGAGGCTAATAGCCTAATATAAATTATCTTCTTGAGCCGACAAGGCTTCTAGGGTTATTAGCTAACTCATTAGGGTTTCTCTTGCTTCCGGGAGTCTTCTATTCTCATCAGGTTCACACGTGGAGGTAAATACCTCCCTCAGCTACCATAATATTAACACTAGGATCTACATAACTATCGCTAGCCCCTAAATCAATTAAAATAACAAGTGGTCGATTATTGATCGTACCTTCCACTTCAATCATGTGCGATTGAAATTCTGCTTGCTTGTTGTCCAGGGATGCATAGATCCTCGACATTCTACTGCCCATATCCTTCGCTGTTTCAGCTTGATGAACAATATGGATAGTTCTCGTTTTATCTTTTCTGTTGGGGCAGTCTTTGTACCTATGATTCCCTTTACAACCCCAACACTCCATAGGTGGTGGTCTTGGCATCTGCTCACTCCCTTCAACTTTCCCGGGCTCTCTAAAAGATGACTGTCCCCAAGGACTATTTCTGAAAAAGGGAGGCCTATTTCCCTTCTGCCTCTGTTCTTTCTTAAACCTCTTCTAGTCATCCCAAGCCTTCTGAAAGGTAGGCTTTTCTCTTTGTTGTTCGTATAGACATTTTTCCCTTCTTATGGTTTCTTCCATGGTCTTAGGATCATCATACTGAGTCTTGTCACCAATGGAAGGTGGTAGTCCACTTAGATACCTATGAATTTTGATAGCCTCGTCTTTGATGAACGGAACATACTTCAGTAGTTCCAGAAAACTTCATTCATACTCATCAATGGTCATGCTACCCAACTTGAGTTCAAAGAACTCCTTGATGTTTCTGTCATAATACCTTTTAGTCAGGTATTTCTTCTCGAAATACCTCTTAAATTCCTTCCAAGTGAACTCTTTCTCTCTGATGTGTTGCACCTGCACAAACTGATCCCACCACATGGATGCTTTTCCTTTCAATTGATACATTGTAATTCTTCCTTCTGCATGGGTGGAATAATTTTGTAGTTGGAAATATTTCCTCATGCCAAGCAACCATGTCTCGACATATTCCTCCTTCTTATGTTCTCCATCAAATGTTGGAGGCTTAATCTTGTTCATCTCCCCTTTCAATTCATCCTTTCTAGATTTTTGATGTTTTCTGGTAGGGGTCGAGCTTGAACTACTATGTGTCTCCTTGCCAGAATGCTTCGGGGAGAGACGGTAATGTTTGTTACCATTCCTCGATCTTCTTCTCCTCTCAAGGGTTCTGACACTTCTTGATCTGCTTGTGTCACTTCCTTTTTCCAATTTCTTTTCTATTCTTTCCAGGCTCTTCAACATTTTTAAGTTGAATTCACCCTGCCGGTCCCTGATTTTCATGAGCTTTCAACTATCAGCTAGGCGAGCCTGGGCATCTTTCTACAATCTTTCGATGAGTTGCATCATATGTTCTTCCTTATCCATATCTTTTCCATGCCAATTAATGTTTTTTCCTTCGACTCCCAGGTTGACATCCCTTCCTACCCTTTCATCCTCTGTTTCGGAGGCAATCTGCACCTTTTCCCACTCCATACTCGACGTTGGTTAAATGAAATCCTGTCTCTCGTTGAACTCTGCACACACACTGTGTAATTCAATTCGAAGTTTGTCAGGCCATTAAAACCTCATGAACAATCCACAACATTTATAAACCAATATGAACAAGAACAAAAGATGTTTGGATTCAAATAAGTTTTCTGAGCTCTCGTTGGGCTCTGCAAATTCAAGGACTTCGAAACTTTGGAATCTTGGTCCATGAAGATCCAACAGTTAAATATTCGTAACCAAAGTCACCCTTTCACAACTCGCGATCTCGCGAGTTCGTGAGTCGAAGACCCTCGACTCATTTCCTCTAAACGTCGATACCTGAGATGCGACATGGGTATGGCTCCCTCCTCGCTAGCATCTGCTATGCATGACCGTAGTCTAGGGCTAAGTGCTAGCACTCTTTGCTACTCACACCTTCGCGAGTTGTGGCATCCAACCCTGGCACCTCCCTTTCACGAAACCCCGAGAAGAGATGTTGACTTTTATCCTCGCATTATCGCTACTCGCAACTTCACGAGTTTCAATGTCGAGCTCCCATGCTCTTATCTCACGAGTCCCTGAAATCATGAATTACTTTATTCTCCGAGCCCACAGCACAACTATGATCCTTCACCATCGTGGCACATGGTACGTTCAGGAGGGTCCACATTTCTTTTAACAACGTCATCGGGTCCCACCACTCTTGCTTGTCTTCTCGACTCATTAGCACATGGTACGCATTCATGCACCCACGTCCAATCCAAGCATGGAATCCAACAGTAAGATCCCCTCCTCAGATCAACGGCGTAGATATTTTTTGCATTTCATGGATTCGGGCATCGGGAGTTCGTGCACTCCACATCTCGAACCTCCATCTACCAGAATCCTGAATCACTGTTTACTAAACTACGTGATCCAACGGTCAAGTTCTTCTCCCCATGATCTATGGTGTAGATATTTTTGGAATTTTGAGGTTTTCGGGAGTTCACGTATCATGATTCCCACACTCCTGTACAATTCCAAAGGGATTTAAACCCTGTGCATACTCTCCGGATCCGACGGTCACGAGGGTTCACCTTCCCTCTCGAGCATATCCCAAGGTCTTAACACTATTGATGTGGAGACCTATTTCCTCGCGGCCATAGACCACACCGACTGCGGTTTCACATGCTGCTAAACCTCCTGAGCTTAAAAAATTGTCAAGTAACTCCTTGACACTTCGGGGCAAACCAAGGTCCGAAATTGGCCTTCCAGACCCAATTTCCCTCACACTCTCGGTCCAAAGACTGCTCCACTGGCCCATCTAGGCTATATGTCGAAACCATAGCTATGATACCAAACTGTAGCGCACATTTTTCTGGCTACCAAGGCTTAAACTCTCGTAAAAGAAATCTATAATACCCCTTTGTACATAACTCATACATGCATTATATAATCCACATGCGTTTAAGCAAAGAAATACTATAATAACAATCAATAACATTAACATTAAATTGATATGCACAGCAGAATACATGATGATTATAATACACAAAGATACATAAACATAATTAAAGCATCATCTGGTACTTATCTTTGAACAGTGGTAGTTCCACCAACCAAGTGTAGGCCTTCCACGAACCTCCCAACCTTAGACCACACTACTCATCATCTCAGCAGTGGGTCACCCCCGAGCTGGGACTAAGCTCCACCCCGAGACAAGGAATCCTAGTCTAGGTTGAGGTTACATGGAACAACACACAACCATAAGGATGGAATTCTCTCCCAAGAACCTCCCACACTCACTACCCACAAACCCTCATTCCCCACATGCTTGTTCCACCCCAGGAGTATACACCTTCTCTGTCACCTGGACAATCCTTCAACTGCTAATATCCCTTGCCTTGGGTTATAGGAACAGGCTGGACCAAAAGTCTCCGGGCTCTATGGAAGCTACAAGGTTCCTTCCAGGAGTTCTCTCCTTCCTCTGCGCACTCTCTCACCTGGAGGGAGTTGCTCACAGGTCTAACAACCTGTTCTTCCAACTTCAACCACCTCTTTCACCTGGATAGAGTGTTGTACAAACTGGCCAACAAGCCACATAGGATCAAACACTACACGTCCACCACAATCAATGAGAATCCAGACATGAACACCCCAGGGAAGCTCTAGAGAGGTGCAACAGCATAACCAGGCTTAGCAGGGACAAGACACTTCCATTTTCTAAATCTGGCAACACGAGATAGACTCACACTTTGGATTCTCAGGGATGCATGACGAGTCGTCCACGCAGGGGTTGATTTAGACTCCCCGGTTTAGAACAGAAAAGGGGTGTACCAGAATTCCAGAACAAACACAGACTCTTTCTCGAAATTAACATAGGCTTCTCATTCAGGGAATGTACACACGAGTTTTCTTAGAGCCAGACACAGAATTTTTGAATCACAGGGATGCACGAAGTTTCTTTGCAGGAGTCGGGTTGGTCGTACTATCCAGGGCTCCATACGCATTCAGGAAATCAGGTAGAATGGAGGAGGAACCCTTCTCATGGCTCACCTTGGCCATTTTATTTGCATGCATTAGGGTTGACACTTGTCACCCATGGAAGTGCATGCATTCCACCAGCATGCATCACCCTTGTACGTCCTCCCCTTGCTAGAAACTTAGGATAAAACATAAAATGCACATGTCTTTTTGGGATAATATTAAAATATTATTCCTAGGCTTAGCCCCCAGGCTCAACACTTAGCCCCTTTCCCACCTTCTAGCCCCTAATTCCTTGCCCACTCTGTGGATTCCTAATCCCCCTTCACTCATTCATCGTGGTCGGTATGCACCTGGCAGTGTTTTTTTTTATTTTTTTATTTTTTATTTTTTTTCAATTTTATTAAATGTTTTTCATACATACAAGTACAAGATCAGGCCCTTGGCCTCCATCCCTTAGGCTCTCTGGCCTAACAATCACATAAGCCCACCGACTTATACAAACTTGGCTCACTTGCCTATAACACATATTTACAATTTCTTTCAGAACATGGTTTGTAACGAGGCTCAGCCTTGGGGACACTACAATTGATTACTTGATTAATTTATTGATTAAATGAGAGGCTTCCTTATGTGTATTTATACTATTCCAAGTAACTCCTTTACTTAACTTTAACACCAACCTATAACTTCTTGTTTGCAACAAATTTTTTTATTTTCTATATTTTGGGGCTAACTTATAACTTCTTATTACAACCATTTAGGGGATTATTAACCATACTCTGGGGTTTCATCTTTAATAGGGAATAAATTCTCAACCATGAGGAATGAAGTGGTGTACCACCTACTGTTGGAAACAACATGACGAGGACTATCTATCTATGTGAGTTTTGAATGCATTTACAATGACCTTCATACTCTTTTTCTCCAATCATCTTCGATATTCATGACCACTCCTATGGGGATTAATAACTACTTAACAAATTGACCATACTTCAAGGGATTCTTGTAGACTTCTTCAAAGGTTCTTCCTGTGAGGTCCTTGCTTAAATATACCCCATAAGGGAATGAATTTGGATAATTATTCAAATACATCCATTACTTCTAGAGGCTTCTGAACTTCTTCTATGGTTGATATCAATGAAAAACAATTTTCCAACAGTCTCCCCCTTTGGCATTGATATAAATACTCACACTCCCCCTATGACCAATGCTCCCCCTATCTTCATGTTTTTTTTTTCTCTCCCCCTTTCACATCAATCCCAAAGGGTAACTCCCCCTAATGATTTCTCTCCACCTATCTTTTCTGTAAGATGTTGTGTAGATCAATGTGGGGTTTCTTGTATATGCTTCCTTTCCTCTCTTTTGAGGCTTCGTCTCCATGGGCACTTCCTAGTGTAATCCACTGATGTATATTAAAATCATTCATGTCAAAGTTCCTTGACCAATTGAATTCAAATATTCATGGATTGTCATAACTTCATTGAGATGACATCGATGACAAAATTATTCAACAATCTTCCGTTGACAATATAAATCCTTTTGATGTTTTCTCTCCTCCTATCTTGTTTTGCCCCTCACATCTTGCATTTCTGTGACTAGTTGGTTCCACTTGTTAATATGCTTATTTTATGAGTCATATTATTTTCTGAACATTCCTCTTGATGAAAATTCGAACTATGTGCAATTCCTCTTAACTTCATGCTTTCATCCAATGTCATGTATCTTCTCTGGTTCATGTCAAGTATTATCTTCTAGACCTACCAAATATCTCATGAATTCTATAAATGTGTTGAACCTGGACATAATAGATCTAGCTAGAAAATACCACACACATTTGCAAAGAGAAATTGAGAATGAATAAGAAAGAGAGAAAGAATGGAAGAATAATTTACACATGATATACTCTGTATAACTCAACCAATGCAAACTAGAGTTGAATCCAATGCACCACAGTGGTGGTATAGAGTGATCTGGACACACACCAATAGTTACGCGAGTGAACTACCACCTAGTCTAGTCTCTCGGGAAATTACGGGAGTGAACTTCCACCTCGTTGAGTTAACTAGTCTACCAGTCTTCTATTAACTAACTGAAATAGAGTGAAGTGAGGAGGAGATCATGGAATCATGGTTAATGTGCTAGTCTAGTGATGATCCTAAGGATAATTCGCATTAGCTGGTGATGATCCCAATGTTGCATGGTGACAAAACCAATGCAACATTTACACTCCACTCAACTATTCAAATTGAAGTGAAAAATAAAGAGATTATTCTCCCTAAACTTTAGGAGACTAGATAAAGACTAATAAAAATAGGAAAAACCTTAGGAAACATAAATCCTAGGTGTGTGTGAAGTAACTCCAACACCCCCCCTGAACATCACTATGGTGAAAATAAAGAACGGGTCTCGGCAACGAGGCCATGTTAGGTACCCAAACAAAAAATATACACTGAAATAAAGTGTGGAAAGAGGAAAAACTTGATGGGAAACCCCCCCCTCAAGGTACAATGTATGTAAAAATAAGAACTGATAGTTGCTAGGAAAGTGTGTCCTTCACTCCAAGATGACTTTGCAGAGAATGGAACTTCTTCTCAGTGAAGGTATTGGTGAAGATGTCTATCGTCTATTATATTGAAGGAAGTAAATGTAGGTCTATGATCCCCTTGTGTACTAAGTACCATATGTAGTGCATGTGGATCTTGATGTGCTTCATTCACTGCCTCTAAACTGGATCTTTGCAGAACTTAAGAGTTCTCTAGTTTTCACACCAGATGATGATCGACCGATGAAACTGAATTCCCAACTCAGTGAGAAAATGTTGTAGCCACATAGCCTGAATGGTTATGTTAAATACCTCTCTATAATCTTATTTGTTTGAAGAAAGGGAAATAACAGCCTAATTCTTACTTGACCAACAGATAGGCCTGAAAGCAAGATTGAGTGAGTAACTAGATATGGACTTGCGATCAGTTCTATCGCCAACCCAGTCAGAATTAATGAACCCGATGAGATATAATGTAGAGTCTACTACATAATGAATCCCAAAGGTGATGGTGCCCTGTACGTATCGAAGGATATGCTTTGCAACCTTCCAATGTAGCTCATGCAACTCCTGTATGAACCTAGAAACTGCACCAACTACATAGGAGAGTTCTAGTCTGGAGTGTGTGAGATACAACAAGATCCCCACTAGTTGTCTTTATAGTGTGTTTTCAACCAGTGGAATGTCCCCACAATCCTCAAGTTTGATTCCTGATAGGAAAGGAGTCAGAGCATATTTGCAGTCTGTCATGTGAAATATCTCAAGGAGATATCATGCATACTTGACCTAAGATAGTTTGATGCATGATGGATCCTGATTGATATCGAGTCCAAGGAATAAGTGTAGTGGATCCATGTCCTTCATCAAGAACCTGTCATGTAGAATCTTCTTGAATGCAACAATCGTTGAATTTGAACAATTGGTGATAAAAAAAGCATCAACATACATAACTAAAAGTAGAAGTGAATCAGTCATCCTGAGCATGTAAACATTCGGGTCTGATTTACAATGTACAATTTTTGTGACAACAAGTAGGAGTCCATCTTGGAATACCATGCCCTCGGAGCCTGCTTGAGGCCATAAAGAGATTTCTTCAATCGACAAACCAAATATTAATCCTCCATAAATCCATGGGGCTGCTCCATATAGATCTCCTCAGAGATATCATCGTGAAGAAATTCATTCTTCACGTCCATCTAATAGAATTCCCATCCCTTTGTTGCTGCAATGGAAAGTTCCAAACATATGGAATCCATATTCACTACTGGAGAGAAGGTCTCATCATAGTCAATGCCATGCACCTATTGAAAGCCTTTGGAAACAATCATGGCTTTGTATTTTCTAATATGTCCATCTGTTGCGCTTTTGGTCCTGTAAATGAATCTTCACCTAATAATTTTCCTTCCAGGAGGAAGGAGAACCAGATCCCAAGTCTGGTTCTTAAGGAGCGAGTTGTACTCCTCCTGCATGGTGGATTCCCAAAAGGGATTTACAGTAGCCTTGCCATAATACTGTGGATCTGAATACTGAACCAAGAAAATATTGGCAATGAGTGCAATAGGAGGCTCCTCGAAATTAGATCGAGTCCTCCTAGTATCGGCTAGATCACCAACAAGATCCCTTGCATCCTGGAGAGTAGTATGGGCCCACTTAGGCCTCTTCTCTGGCTATGCATCTTCATCTACATGCACTAACTCTACATCTGACTATATGGACTCTGTATCTAGATCATCTAAATCCTATGAATCATAACTCTCGTATGAAGAAGAGTCGGCATGTGCATGCTCATCATATCAGACAGTTGGAAGAATGAAGGTGTCTTCATGCGGCTATTGAGGTACATGCGAGACACTTTCCTCGAATTGGACACTTCTCTCAATGATAATATGGTCCAAGGAAATATCAATAAGTTTGTATCCCTTCACACCGTTGAGGTATCCAACAAGGATACACTCATTTCTCTGTGGATCAAGTGCCTTCCTCTTTTAAGAGGGAATCTGGGCCCATGCACGTGAACCGAAAATACGAAAGTGGGTCACTTCCAATTTGAGGCCACTCTAAGACTCATAGGGGGTATTATCCTTGATAGGTCTATGGGGATATATGTTTTTTATGTTGGTTTCACAATTAAGTTCTTCGGCCCATAGTATTTATGGTTTTGAATTTGTATGTAGCATGAAATATGCCATCTCTTTTAGAGATCTGTTTTTCTACTCAACAACTTCATTTTTATGTAGAGTATAGGGAAATGTGTGCTACAAATGAATCCCCACCTCATGAAAAATATTCAATATCTCATGATTGAAATAATCTCCCTCGTTATCAGTTCAAAGGACTTTGATTTTCTTTCCTGACTCTATCTTAACCAAGGCTTTGAAATATTTGAGGTGTTGAAAGACCTCTGATTTTTTCCCGAGAAAGTAAATCCATGTGAAACATGAGAAATCATCAACAAAAATGAGAAAACATCTCACTTTTCTGATTTATGGATGTGGAAAAGGGACCATGAGGTCACTATGGATCAGATCTAAAGAAGATGAAGCTCTTTGAGTATTTCCTTTGTCGAATTTTGCTTGAGGGTGTTTTCCAAGAACACATCCATCACAGATTCCTTTTGAGAAATCGATGTCTAGTAGAATATCAACCAATATTTGCTTGCTAAGACTATACATATATCTAAAATTCAAATGCCCAAACATTTCATGCCATATCCTACTTCTTTCATCAACATGGGTAAGCAGAAAAACAAAATCTGGTTTAATAAATTCAAAAAATGTATACAATCTAGATTGATGATTTACCTCACCTGTAGCAATGTTGGAATTGGTTTGCATGTCATAGATGTCCATTTCATTAGGTTTGAATATTAATTTATTTTCGTTGTCGTAATTTTTCATCCGATACATGGAGAGAAGATTGACTAAAAGTTTGGGAACGTGCAACACATTCTCAAAGCTTTCGTCGGTGAATTCAATCCTTCCTTTGCCGGTGACCTCGACTGGACATTTGCCCCCCATCAGAATAGGAGGATCCTTGCATGCATCCAATGAATAATAGATTGATTTTGTGGAATCCATGTGATGTGATGCTATTGAATCTACAATCCAAGCATCGAGAGAGGAGTCAATGGCAATCAAGGCATGGCTAGAATTTCCTTTCTTGGGATTCTGATCTTTTGGCTTCTTCTTCTTGGAACCCTCGAGAATGTGATATATAAGGTTATTTTGCTGAATTATTTGAGTCATAAGATCTTTTTTTTTGCATGCACGCATGCAAATTCTGGATGGAATCCTTTATGGAGGTATGTGCATTTCTCCCCTTTTCTTCCCTTTCCACCTTTGGATCCAAAGGCATCGGTGAAGGGTTTTGAGTACCCTTCCTTCTTCATATTTTCATGAACTTTCCTTTTGTCTTTATCTTTTTGTTTCTGATATTGATGGCTTCCATCTTGCATACTAAGTGCATGTGCCTTTGAGCCTTTTATTTTTCCCATGTTGATGAGCTTGGTTTTCTCTTGTGTCAGGGATTTGATAAATTCATCAAGAGAAGGAATATTATTGGTGGCTCCAGAGGAGAATTTGAATGAATGGAATGTGGATACAAACAAAAAGAATTCAGGACCAAGTTTCTAGAGAATTATGAGAACCATTTGTTTCTCCTCCTTAGATTTATCAACCCCGCAAGCTTTGAGTTACGATAGTAAATCCTTGTATTTTATAAAGAAATCATGGAGATTGTCGAATATTTTTGGATCCAATGTGAAAAATTACACCTTGATCATTTGTCCCCTCATCTCATCCTATTTTCCAAATATCCTTTCCATGGTGGTATAGGCTTCATTTGGGGTTTTACAAGAAGATATGTGAAAAAAGAGATCGAGAGAAATGAGATTGCAAATTGTTCTGAATGCTTCATTCATTCGATTTAGATACTTGGATTTTTATATGGCTGATGTCGGTTCTATATTTGTATTCATGGTTAACCTGTACATTCCTATGGTTCAAATATGAATGACCATCTTCTCCTTCCATGCAAAGAAGTTGTAAGGTGTAAGAATGAATTCTTTTGGGAATTCCATTTTTCCGTTGTCCTCAATATTTGGTACCTGCAAAAATAATTTGGTGTAGATTTTTCTTAGAAGTTCATAGAATATGATACCATGTAAATGTGTTGAACCGACAAAGAATATATCTATCTAGAAAATACCACACACATTTGCAGAGAGAAATTGAGAAAGAAGAAGCAAGAGAGAAAGGATGGAAGAATTCTCATTAACCGTAATGAATAATGAATAATTTACACATGATATACTCTATATAACTCAACCAATGCACACTCTAGGTGAAATCAATGCACCATAGTGGTGGTTTAGAGTGATCTGGACACACATGAACAATTACGGGAGTGAACTTCCACCTACTCTAGTCTCTTGGGAAATTATGAGAGTGAACTGCCATCTAGTTGAGTTAACTAGTCTACCAGTCTTCAGTTAACTGACTGAAACATAGTGAAGTGAGGAGGATATTAGGGAATCATGGGTAATGCGCTAGTTTGGTGATGATCCCAAGTATAATTCACATTAGCTGGCGATGATCCCAATGTTGCATGGTGACAAAACCAATGCAGCATATAGACTCCACTCAATTAGTCAAACTTAGGTGAACACTGAAGAGAATATTCTCCTAGAGTAATATTCTCCCTAAACTTTAGGAGACTGGATAAAGACTAATAAAAATAGGAAAAAACTTAGGAAAAATAAATCCTAGGTGCGTGTGAAGTAACTCCAACAAATTCATCTCTATCCATATGTCAAAAAACTATCCATGACTCTACTACTCAATCACACACAATACTGAACAATCTTCCACTTCACTATTATGAGATATTCTTTGAATCTACTGCAACTGATCACTGCATATCTCTTCTTCAAAGGATAATACAAATGTGTCCATTAGTTTTATATGTCTTCAAATCAAACTCTATGAGTTTGCAACAAATACATATTCTTGAATCTATAATGAATATAAACCCACTTGAATATATACTTGGAATCCTCTATACAATCATAAATCTCTACCTCAAAAGTGTGCCAATGATATTCCTCACAACTTCTAGCCAACCTATTCATACCTTCATGCAGAAGAGTTCTGAAACCTACATCTTGAAGTAATCAATCGATCTGCCATGAGATATTATGCACCTATTCTATCAAAACATTCTAAATCTTTCTTTCAAAACATTTCAGACTACTCGAAAGGTTGTTCTTTAATATGTGATAGATGTTTCTTAGATACCCCCTCTTCAACATTCACATTTACTGGGAGTCTCCAAGATGGATGGCTTAGAACAATGTATAAACCCTCTTTGTTGCATGATCATCCTTTTGGATCTTGACATCTTCCTGTTTCCCTGTAGATTCATCATGACCTCACACTTCTACAAATCTTGTAAGTAATATCTTTGGTAGTTCTTCATTCACCTGTTCTTTTTGTTCTTTCTTTCTTCTCCAAACCATATTGTATTTGATATTAGTGTTTTATTTCAATGAATACTTCATCATGCTTCTACAATCATGAGATATATGTACATATTTGTGGCATTTGTAACATTCAATATTGTAGGGGCCGCACATAAACATCTCTTTCTTGAACATTTCTTCCATATGCTCTGCAATCTACAACTTTATGTCCAAAGTTATTACAAGTAAAATGATAACCAAATAAGAAACTTTGATACTTTGTAGTAAATGATCTTTGTGATGTATTCCTTTTGAATTCATTCCTTAGATGATCATGATATTATTTTCTATTGTTTCCTTCACAATGATTGAAGATTATTTGATACCCGAAGGTAGAAGGTCTTCTTGAAGATACACCTCTTTTATATTAATTCTTCTTTGACTCTTGCTGACCATGATCCATATTTGCATAATTCTCCCTTTCTGACAACCTAGAACACTTCAACTTTCTTTATTGGTCGAGTGAAGCTTCTTCTGTCTTCAACGCTCTTCCTGGGATTGGCATTTGCATCTTCTTTGCATGAGGTATCACCAATGTATCCAAGACTTTCTTTATTGAAGGGAGACCTTTGAAATATGAGAATATATTCTAGTACTTGAGTTCTCTTCAAGTTCTTGTTAATCTTGCCAACTTCAGATCTCAATGAGATAACTTATTGTTCAAGATTCTCATGATTTTCTTATTTCTTCATCATCTAGATCTTCATTACATCTTTCTTTCTGTTTGCTTCTTCAAATTGGGTTTTGAAGGAGATCATTTTTTCTTCAATTCTTCTTTCTTGTTGACTAAATTCTTCTTCAAGCTTGTTTAAGTCCTTAGATCTTTCCTTAATTTGACTTGTCAAAATTTCTACTCTCTTCTTTTCTTCCTTTCTTAGTGATACTATTTCGGATTCCAAACATAGCTTTTCTTCCAACTAATTTTTCAATATTTCTTCAATCCTTCTAGATTCTTCTAACTGGACCTTTATATTTTAATAATTTGTTGGAATTCTTCATAGTTTTCATTGGGATTTTGAGAACATTCCTTTAGCTTGATTAATTCTTCCTTAAGGGACTTGTTTTTTTTTCCTTTCCCTTTTTATCTCACTCAAAGCTTTGATTAGTTCTTCCTCAAGATCCACTTTTCCTTCTTAATAATATTCTTTGTCATGATTTGTCATACCATTTCCATTTTCTTCTTCGATATCTATCTGACATGGTGATCTTCCTTCTTCTTGGTTTGTGTTAGTATCTTCTTTATATTGATCAACATGATATGGATCCATGGTTGCAAGATGAGTTTACTTATAGTAGATATTATGTATCTTATCCCAAATCTCTTTGGATGGTGGACATTCTCCCATTTTGACTTTTACTGAATCAGTTAATCCATCCATGATGGCATTCATTTCTATTTTGTTGTTCCTTTTTAATTCTTTCTTTGTTGTAGTCTTCAGAGGTTTCTATGTAGCGGTGTATCCTGTAACAATTGATACCAACCATCATACCCATGTGCCTCTAAAAATACTCTTATCCCTCTCCTCCATATCTCATATTCCTTGCCATCAAATACCGGAGTTCCATTATTTATGCACTCCATGATCTACCTTCCAATGGTTACACTGATTCTTAAGGACCTTCTCTGATTCCAATTGTTGGAATATTGACCAATTTGGAGAGGGGGGGGGGGAATGAATCATTATTGTGCACTTTTTAACATTTTCAACCATAACATGTTAACATTAAGTTATCAAAAAATACATTCACTTATGATTTCATTTAACACATCATAAACATATAACCATAGATGCATAATACAAATGAGTTTTACGTGGAAACACAAATGGGAGAAAACCACAAAACACTTTTTAAAATATATCTTCAATATTACATTCACATGAAACACCAACTTCCAAGATTCTCCAACACCAACTGGAAGGAGACACCAACCCCCTATTTAAAGGATGCAGCCTGAAGGAATCTACAACTCCTTATATTCTCCTTCTCCAACTGGAAGGAGGCTCCAACACCCTAGTTTATAGGCTCCAACATGAAGGAAGCTACAACTCCATGAATTCTATACCTCCAATTGGAAGGAGGTTCCAACACCCCGATTTATAGGATCCAACTTGAGGGATGCTACTATTCCCTATATTCTCTGGCTCTAATCGAAAGGAGGCTCCAACCCCCTCTCCTCACCCCTTTCTTCCTTCCTGAAATATAAATGTAAACTCATCCTGTCACTATTTTTTTTATTGATACATCATCATCATCAAAAACAAACTCAACCTGTCACTATAACTGTCACTAATAATCAAAACCAGACTCAAATGGTCACTGTAACTCTCACTGATATTGATACATCATTATCATCAAAATCAGATCCATCCCAATAACCACATAAATCTTATGCCAATATCACCAAAGGACATCTCCAAATCATGTTATCAAGATCACCATGATATCCATCAAACCATATTCCAAAAACATGCCTCAATCCATGTACCAAAGTATCCAAGATCTACCACAAAATGTGCCATTCCTTAAGCATGTGCGAAACCATCCAAGATATGTCTCAAAGCATATTACAAAACCATGTTACCTCAAGTATGTTCCATAACCTTCAAGTTGTAAGTCTCAAAATATATAGAATAACATACCTTTTCATTCTATAAAACCTAGTACATCAGATCTCAGACTATGAAACCTTCCTAAAGCTTCAACATCAAGACAATAGCTCCATCATCAAACCTTTATTTAGCCTCATGGTACTAGAATAGACAATAGGTGGTGTTGCGCTTGACGAGTGTTTTTCAACCTATGGGGGCCTCACGAGACACCCTGTACCTGACCCACAGGTGTCTACTCAATTAGGGTTACCAAAAACCCTTCTCCAATCTGTAGCTCTAAGACTCACTTCTTCACACTCCTTTTCTACCTCATATTCACTACACTAGATTCACTAAGACATCACATGCTTTCTTGATTTCTTATTTTCTTACTTTATTTATTAAATGAGAGGCTTATTCATGTGTATTTATATTGTTCCAAGTAATTCCTTTACTTAACTTTAGGGCCGACTTGTAACTTCTTGTTTGGAACAACTTTTCTTCTTTTCCTGATTTTGGGGCCAACTTATAACTTTTTGTTGCAACTATTTATGGGCTTCTTAACCATACTCCAGGGATTCATGTTTAAGAGGGAATAGCTTCTCAACCATGAGGAACCACATGGCGTACTATCTACCATTAGAAATAACATGATGAGGAATATATATCTATGAGAGTTCTGAATGAATTTGCAATGTCCTTCGTACTATTTTCCTCCAATCAACTTTGGGCTTCATGACCACTCCTTTGGGGATTCATAACTAATTAACCACTTAACCATACTTAAATGGATTCTTGTAGACTTCTTCAAAGATTCTTCCTGTGAGGTCCATACTTAAAGATACACCATAAGGGGACCACTTTGGAGACTTCCTCAAATACACCCATTACTTCTAGAGGCTTTTGAACTTGTTTTAAGGTTGACATCATTGAAAACCAATTTTCCAACACTTTCCCTATTCAATACTCTAATATAATATCACAGAGGCACCGAGACACTGGGGTATCACCACCCTCCTTGGGCCCCACAACTTTAGCAATTCATTAACTATCCCTTGATCTTTCGATATCTGATATACTATACATGTGACAGTGCTGATGTGGTAGATGAGGTGGATTCCATGTGTGTTAGCACTGAAAGTCACACTTTGACTGCTAAAGTGTAAGCTCAACACCCATCAGAATGTAAAATATAAATTTGGTTTTGAATAGGTGGATCATCAATATGGATAAATAAAGAGAGAGGGCTGCAAACTGTAGATTCGTAGGCTACACCAATGGGCAATGGAGTCACAAACATCCTACTCATCGAAGGTACAAATGATGCTCAACAAAAAATAAGATTATATGTTGATAAGTGGAAGAAAGATGAAGGAAAACATAAGATAAAATGTTTAGTAAATAGAGATCCTCTCAATTAATGAATCAACAAATACTTGAATATAAACAATGACTGATGGGCAAAATACAACAGATCCTCTGCTGCTTAGGGATCCATAAATCATTGACAACCTTTGATCCTAAAATATGCAATATATTCAAATAAGAAGAAATATAAACAAAAGGGTTACAATCTGAAATCAAATCTCTCACGAGTCTCCAATAGTAGTAATGCTTACAATCATAGAATTCCCACAGGCTTACAAATGAACACACAGAAGAAAATTGCCTGCTCCTACTCTCTGTAGCCTCTCTTGGCTCATGAATCCCCTTCTCCAATAAATATCTCCTTCCTTAAATAGAAAATATCATCCAAATAACATTAGGAGGTCGAATCCCATCTCTTCCATTGGATTCTAAGCCTTGGATATAGGTGGCAACAATCAAAGAGACAAAAATCCAACAAACTGCTAATTTTTAGGAATTTGTTGGAAGTCATTAATAAATTGTTTCCACCTCATGCATGAGGCCTTTGATGGATATAAATATTAGGTGAAGGTGTCCCTTGACATATAAATGATCCTTGAGAAGTCATTCTAATCCTTCTTGATAGGTGGCAACCTCCCAACAAGGCGAATACCAAAACCGTGACAACTACAGGAAATTAGGTAGCATCATTGTGCAGATTCAGTAGCATCACTTATATGTCTAATATATCTCAAAAAATAACACATTTTGAATAAATGAGAGAGGTTTTTGTTATTTGGAATGTTATGAACAAAAACCTCCTCCAGTTTTCAAAAATACATTCTCAAGTGTTCACAATATATGTTTTAAGTTAGTGACTCAAAAATGGTAAAATAACTCTGCACAATTCATTTTCTGCCAGAATTTAGGTAGCGCCCGCCTATGTGTCTACGTGTGATTGGGTAGCACAAATCCATGAGTGATTTTGATTCTTGAACTTGGATATTGGGCTTAACCCAATATAATTTCAATTTTCCCTAAAATAGATAAAATATCCCATAACAATTGTATTCATTTGCCAAAATGAATAATGAAGGATTTATGCAACGCTGAGGCATAAACCAATCTTGTGCTAACATAGGCTCCATGGGGGATAGATTCCTCCCTGTGAGGATCTAAGAACTCTTGTAGTTTCAGTGCCTTATCCTATGGCTGCTCCCAACCTTTAACCTTTGCAATCTTCTTTGATCTGTGAACTTCAACTGAAACCAAATGCAAATGAAAACTGAAACTGACAAAAATGATGAAAATGATGCTTGTTCAGCAAGATTATTGCACACACCTACTCTAATTATTGGGAAAATGAATCATTCAAGTTACATGAAACAACCAATGAAGCCATTTCATCATTTCTTCAACTGTTTGAAGCTTTGAAATGTGCTTCCCTAAGAACCAAAGATAATTCTTACTTGAAGGCACATCAAAGAAACATTTGGCAATATGCTTTCCATTGAAGAAATCAATGAGCCTAGGCCCACTTTCTGCTTGCAAATAGGCTGCAAATGGATCCTGAAAAACATCATCAATACTTGCCTATACGACATTGCTTTGTGTAAAAAGGAAAAGTATTGCATTAGGTCCTTCCTCCACTATGCTTGGTTGTTGTATGGCTTGTTGATTTTCTGATTCATCCTCTATGCATATGGCCTTGGTCCACTCCTGGTCATGATGTTGGATAATTGAGAGGGGGGGGGGTGAATCTGTTGTCACTATGCTTAAACAATTATGCTTCTTTTAAAAACTTTACAAGGCACTCAATGATGATCACAATAATGAAGGGAAATAAACAATGGCACATTCAACATCAGTCACATATATGAGAAACATAGAGACATATATTTCCCGAGGAAACCCATACAGGGTAAAAACCTCTTTTTATTTATATGATAGGTAATAGTTACATTCTTTACATTATCATACATATGAACACCGACTCATAATGTGGCTACAACCTCAGTTTTTCAAGCTGCTACTTGCTGAGAGCACCAACTCTCTGTTTTCTCTAGCACCCACTAGAAGGAAGCACCAACTCCCTGGTTTATCTAGCACCAACTAGAAGGAAGCACCAACTCCTTGGTTTCTCTAGCACCAACTAGAAGGAAGCACCAACTCCCTATGTTCAAGCACCCACTTGAACCTTTGAGGACAATAGTCCTCCCTAGCACCTCCCTACCACCCTGTTTTATGAATATTTGCTACTGAAACTCATTACAGTGATATAATGTTCAACAATGGATTACCAGACTCATCACTGTTCTATTGCATTTCATTTCTCTGTCTACCTCACTACCTTCCTGCACACATGACTTGCAATGTCTGTTCTTCTACTTGTTATGCTCTGTGCACCATGTCCATTAACTACACAGTTCCTCTTTTGTTCAATTCAGTTAATGCACTCTCCTCCTTCTTCAAACATGAATCACCTTCAACAACAACAACCACAACAACTCCAACAACAACAAAAACCCCATCTCTTCTCTATACCGTGTACTTATAACTTCTGTGCACCTTGTGCATGCAATGCACGCAATACCTCTACATACTCACACTGTGCCAATATCCTCCACCTCTCGAGTGTTCTTCCTAATGATCACAACTCTTCATCTTCTCTGGTGGTTCCCACCACGCGTCCAACATCACTGGGTGTTATGCCGAGATTCCTTTTTCTCTCTGGCAGTTGAGACTCTTCGTCTTCTCTGTTACAGTCGATCTCACCCTCTCTGTTTGAGCTACAGGATCCAACCCTCTTCCAGTTGTCAATCGCCCCTATGACCTATCTTCATCCCATTGGAATATTCCCAGAGACTCTTCAGCTCCTCTGGAAGAAACCATCAATGGCTTCTAGCAGTTACACTATGAGGAGAAAGATTATCCCTTCGATTATGCTCAAATTCACCTGCACCATTGGATTAACTCTGAAGGGTATTGTCATTATTTACCCAGTTTGTACTTTCACAATTCATAGATTATCTGATGAGACATCTTGATTCTCCATGTTGTGAGCTCCGAAAAGGAGCTTGGCTACTCTAGCTCCCTCCTCTACCTGACCACAGGCGGTGACCACCGGTTCCAACGAAAATTCACCTTTTTGGTATTTCGACATTTGTATGATCCAGTGTCTTGACACTCCCAGACATGATCCCCAAAATTCTGAGGCGGAGCTCATCTACACTAGGTTCTTCCTCCATGTGACCACACGCGGTGACCACAGGTTGCGCTAAAAGGCGCTTCAAACTCATGATCTTCATCGATCCTGATCGACGTTCCATTATCTTGATGAATCAATGGTCCAGATCTTTTCGCGATCTCGCATCTCACTGTTCCTTAGATGGAGGTTCTCGTCACTCCATGTCACAATAGGTGAAACTCCGAGATGGAGCTCAGATCGACGATCCATGTTCTTGGTGAATTGACGGTGCAGATCTTATCATGAATTCGCATCTCACGATTCCTATGATGGAGGTTCTCGTCACTCCAAGTCACGATAGGTGAAGCTCTGAGATGGAGCTTAGATCAACGGTCCATAATCCTTGGTGATATGATGGTCAATATCTTTTCGTGATCTCACATATCGCGAGTTTGAACCTCTTTCCTTTGGATTTCCCAATCTGCGAAACTCTGAAATGAAATCTTTGTGGTGCTCTAATTTTTTGCCATGCGTCCTCTTGATCCAACGATCCATGACTATCCTTTCTGACGTGGTCTACCATATTCACCTCCTGGATCTGACGGCCTAGATCACACTTTGATGCAATGGCTAGGATCATTTTTCCATTTCGCATTTCGCGATTTCGGCACTTCACGATTTCTCCACTTTGCGATTTCGCTACTTCGCGATTTCGCCTTCTTATGATGAAGGGTCTCAAGCCTTCAAGTCCCGATCTACAAAACTCTATAATGGAGTCAGACCAACATATTTTGGCATTTCGCATTTTTCCTCTTCTTTCTCTTTAATGAACGTGCAGGTTCTCTCTGATCCAACGATGGTTGGATCTTACGCTTAGATCTGACGCCTAAGATTTGTCCTCCTCTTTCATTATCACTACGCTGCTGATCATGCTGATCTTTGTCATCGCTATTCTTTCCATCAATGCACACTCTGATCCTGCCATCAATGACAAGCTCACTTTTCCTGTTAAACCTGCTAACAATCCTCTACACTATCTCTTCTGAACTTATCATGCTTGCTCTGCAGTGTCTTCCTAAAATACTTCTGATACGTCTCCTTGTACTCATGCCATCTTTGTTGCTGTACTTTCCATCAATGACAAGCATATGTTGCATGTTAAACATTTACCAACAATCTTCCCCTTTGGCATTGATGGCAACTAAGGCACTTGAATTCTTTTCTCCCCCTTTGACATCAATGTCAAAGAGAACATGCTCCCCCTGAGTTGTTGCTGTATTTTTAGGAGGTATTAGATATTCAATCAAACAATACAAAACTCCCCCTAATAGGATGAACTTTCTTAGATGTCAGATGGGATGACACCCAACTTCTGTCAGAGATAATCAAATGGTGTCTTGGCTAGGTGTTTAGTAAAGATGTCTGCTATCTGTTCCATGGAAGGGATACAATTCAACTGAACAACTCTGTTTGTGACTTGTTCTCTGAGAAAATGGTATTTTATTGGGATATCCTTAGTTTTGGAATGAAGAACAGGATTCTTGGAGACACTGATGGCACTAGTGTTATCACAGTGAATTGTAATCGGATCAGTATAGTTTACCTTCAAATCTACAAGAGTTTGAATCATGCAAAAGATCTGAGTACAACAAGTAGTAGCAGCAATGTACTCTTCTTCTGTAGTTGATAAGGAAATAGACCCCCATTTCTTACTAATCCATGCTACCAATGAGTCTCCTAGGAAGAAGGCACCTCCACTGGTGCTCTTTCTTTCATCTACACAATTTTCCCAATCTGCATCTGAATAAGAAGTTAACTGAAAATTATGATTTCTGGGATACCACGGACCATAAGTCATTGTTCCCTTCAAGTATTTGAATATCCTTTTGATATCTACCAAATGACTTTGTTTAGGAGCAGACTGATAATGACCTACCATTCCAACAACTTGCATTATATCAGGACGGGATGCTGTGATGAATAGAAGACTGCTTATCATTGATCGATATGTCCTTTGATCAACATCAAGTGAAATGTCATATTTACTGAGCTTGCAACCAACCACCATGGGTGTACTAACAGGAGATGAGTCCTCCATCTGAAATTTATTCAAGATCTCTTTCAAGTATTTTTCTTGAGATATAAAAATTCCTGCAGAGCTCTGTTTTACTTGTAAGCTAAGAAGATATGGCAATTCTCCTATCATGGACATCTTAAATTCTGTTTGCATAGAGTTAGCAAACCACTGGACAGATAATTCATTAGTACATCCAAAAATAATATCATCTACATAAACCAAAACAACTAGTAAATTATCACCTTCACACTTAATGTAAAGGTTACTGTCAACAATACCTTTCTTGAACCCTTTTTCTTGTAAAAATTTGTCCAATCTATAATACCAAGTTCGTGGTGCTTGTTTTAGTCCATATAAGACCTTATTCAGCTTACAAACATAATTAGGATTATCTATCAATGAGGATCCTTCAGGTTTCTCCATATATACTTCTTCCTCTAGATCTCCATTAAGAAATGTTGACTTAACATCCATCTGATAAACTTTAAATTTCGTATGACATGAATAAGCAAGAAACATTCTGATAGATTCCAATCTTTCCACTGGTGCAAAAGTTTCATCAAAGTCCTGACTTTCAACTTGTGCATACCCTTTACAGACCAATCTGGATTTATTTCTAACAACTTGTCCTTTTTCATTCATTTTATTCTTGAACACCCATTTGGAACCTATTAAATTTTTATCTTCAGGTCTAGGGACAAGCTCCCAAGTATTGTTCTTCTCAATCTGATCAAACTCTTCATTCATTGCTCTAATCCAATTATCATCCTGGCTAGATTCCTCAAAATTTTTAGGTTCAGTCATAGATAAAAAGGCAACATGAGATTGTTCTGAGTCTTTAATCAATTTCCTTCTTGTCTGAACTCCTTTATTTATATCTCCAATTATATGATTTTCAGGATGATTCTTTCTAATAATTCTGAGAGGTGATTTTGCTTCTTTCTACTAGTTTGTGTCAGTCTGAGTATTCATATCTTCATCTGATTCAGATTCTTCCTTTTCTGATCCTTGGATCTATTCATCTTCATCTTCAACTATATAGTCTGTTCTTGGTTCAACACTGCTTACATTTCTAACTGGGATTTCTTCATCAACTTTTATGTCTATACAATCAACTAGTTTATGCAGTCTCTTATTGTAGCATCTGTACCCTTTACTATTTGTATTATAACCCAAAAAGATAACTTCATCAACTTGATCATCATATTTGCCAATATCTTCATCATTGTTCTTGATATAACATTTACTCCCAAAAATTTTAAAATGCTTGATTGAAGCAGGTCTTCCAAACCATAGTTCATAAGGGGTCTTGTCATTGTGTGTCCTGAGATGAGATTTGTTAAGGATATGAATAGCTGTATGAATTGCTTCCACCCAATAAGTTTGAGGTATGTTCCTTTCATTCATCATTGATCTTTCCATTTGCTGTACTGAACTATTCTGCCTCTCAACAACTCCATTTTGCTGTGGAGTCCTTGGAATTGTGTACGCTCTTTTGATCCCATGTTTATCATAGAACTCTTTGAAGTTCCATGAACTAAACTCCCCTCCTCTATCAGACCTTACTACCTTTAATCTTTTTCCTGTTTGATTCTCAGTCAGAGCCTTAAACACTTTGAATTTTTCAAATGCTTCAGATTTTTCCTTTAGAAAGGCAACCCATGTTAGTCTAGAATAATCATCAATAATCAACATAAAATAGTTTTATTTTCATGTACCTTCTTTTCTTGATGGTCCACATAAGTCCATATGTACTAACTGGAGAGGTTTTTCTGTTGAGGGAAAGTTTTTAGATTTGAACTGAGTGCGAGTAATCTTTCGTATTTGGCAGGGTTTACAAAGAGAGTCATATGGCTTTGATATCTTCAGAAGATCCTTTAATTCCCCATTGTTTCTGAGCTTGATTATATGATAAAAATTTAGGTGTCCAAGTCTCCTATGGCACAACTAGATTTCATCATACTTGCTTAAGTGACATTCTTATTTTTCTTCTTTTAATACATAAACATTATTTTCTGTTCTTATCGCTTTTGCAATCAGTTGTCTTGAACTCAAAGCCTTTATTTTACAGTCTTTAGAAGTAAAAACAACTTCACATCCTTTGTCACAAACTTGAATGACACTTAGTAGATTATGTTTCAGACCATCTACAAACAACACATCTTGAGTTTTTCCTTTGCCAATACTTAGGCTTACCATTCCTTTACCTTTTATTTTTCCTGGTGCATCATTTCCAAAAGTTACATTCCCTGATTTGTTTTCACTTAAAGTTAGAAACTTACTTTTGTCTCCAGTCATATGTTTGGAACATCCACTGTCAATATACCAGGGGTTCTTTTGTTTTTGGGCTGATAATACTAGTCCACACTTGTCATCTACTTTCTTCTTCCAAACCTTGACATTTTCAGCAGTGGGGATCAAGTCTGGATTGTAATTCCTTAAGCGATAGTCTGCAGATTTATGTCCATAATTATGACAGTCGTAACATTCTGGTTCACTGAATAATAGATCATAATGATTGTTATGCTCATAACTGTTGTTGTGTTTCACCTGTGTCCTTCTCCCAGTCATCACATGATTTATGGTCTGTGATTGTTTGTTGCTTGGTTGTTTCAATCTTTGTTGTGGAAGATAGTTATTCATTGAATATCTTGATTGTTCATATCTAAATCTTAAAGAACAGTTATAGCTTTGTGACCAAAATTAGAGCAGAAAAAAAAATATCCATAGAAAAAACCTTTGTACCTTGAAAAAATCTGTCTTCTTTGAGGAGGTCGATTTCTTTCATGCCGATAATCTTTCTGATCTACAAATTCGATTCTGGTACTTTTTCTTTCATTCCTTCTTGGTGGCTGATTTTCTTTCTTTGTTTCTATGGAGTGACTGTTGTCAAAGTTTGAGGATTTGATAAACTTAATGGGTTCTGTATTACTTGGATGATCAATACTTGATCCTTCTTCATATCCCAATCCATCTTTCAACTTTGGATTTCTTTGCTGATTTAGAATGGAGGTTAATCCTTCTGAGGCTTTAATACTTGGCAGATTTTGGTGATACAATCCCTTAAACTTCTCCATTTCTTTTTTGTTTTTTACTATATCTTCTTCTAAGGCTTCACAACTAGATTTCTTCTCTGACAACTGTTGTTTTAGTATGCCTTCTATTTTCTTTGCCTCTTCTAGTTTCACTTTCAGCAGGGCAAAGTCTTCATCAGACTATTTACTGTCTTTCTCGAACTATATCAACAATTGCTTTTTCTTTCTGTTCTTAATTCTAAGTCTGTCAATTTCTTCCAGTGCATTGATCAGTTCTCCTTCCATATCAACCACAACTTATTCATCATGATCATCACTGCCTATGATTTTATTATCATAATCCTCTTTGGCCATAAGCATGAAGTCATTTTCCTTATCTTCACAGGAAGAGTCATTATCAGTGTCTTCTGAGGAATTGCCATTATTTGCAACCAAACTTTTCTTCTTATTATATTTCTTGTATTTGTACTTCTTTTCATCATTAGAGTTCTAGTCCTTTTTCTGATGGGGACACTTATATGCAAAATGACCTATCTTACCACAGTTAAAGCATTTGAAGGGAAACTTCCCATGATATTTTCCTGATCCTTTCTTTAACCTTCTCACAAATTTTGCCTCAATATCATCTAATTCTGAATCAGTATTCTTGTCTGCTTTAAAAGATGATTCTCTAGTGCTGGATTCATCTTTGTTAATTCTCATTTCATATGTAGTTAGAGTTCCTAGGAGTTGATCAATGGATAGAGTTTTAAGATCACTTAGTTCTTCTATTGCAGAGACTTTTGAATTAAATTTATCAAGTAGAGATCTTAAAATCTTCTGAACTAAAAATGGTTCTTCAATCTTCTCACCAAGACCCTTCATGGCGTTTACAAGTTCCTCAACTCTTAAAAAATACTTGCTAATTGTTTCATCTTCATTCATCTTTAGTTGTTCAAATTTCAATCTGTATGTTTGAAGTTTGGCATCTTTTACTTTCTCATTTCCCTCATAATTGCTAATAAGTTTATCCCACATTGCTTTGGAAGTTTTAAGATGCATCACCTTTACAAACTCAACTTCAGCAAGTCCATTCAAGATATCATTCATTCCCTTAGCATTCAAACTAAACTCTAACTTATCGTCCTTGGAGGCTAGCACAAAAGGCTTTGTATATCCAGTCTCTACTACATCCCAAACATCAGCACCTAAGGCCATTAAGTATGTTCTCATTCTAATCTTCCAGAAGGAAAAATTTGTTCCATCAAATAGAGGGGGCTTAGTGGCTGAAGTCCCTTCATGACTTGTCATGTTTAAGCTTACAGATCTATCTTTGAATAAAAGGAACTCGCTCTGATACCAATTGTTGGACAATTGAGAGGGGGGGAGGAGGGTGAATCAGTTGTCACCATGCTTAAACAATTATGCTTCTTTTAAAATCTTTACAAGGCACTCAATGATGATCACAATAATACAGGGAAATAACCAATGGCACATTCAACATCAGTCACATATATGAGAAACAAAGAGACATATATTTTTCGAGGAAACCCATACAGGGTAAAAACCTCTTTTTATTTATATGATAGGTAATAATTACATTCTTTACATTATCATACATATGAGCACCGACTCATAATGAGTCTACAACCTCAGTTTTGCAAGCTGCTACTTGCTGAGAGCACCAAATCTTTGTTTTCTCTAGCACCCACTAGAAAGAAGCACCAACTCCCTGGTTTCTCTAGCACCAACTAGAAGGAAGCACCAACTCCCTAGTTTCTCTAGCACCAACTAGAAGGAAGCACCAACACCCTATGTTCAAGCACCCACTTGAACCTCTGAGGACAACAATCCTCCCTAGCACCTCCCTACCACCCTATTTTATGAATCTTTTCTACTGAAACTCATTACAGTGATATAATGTTCAACAATGGCTTACCGGACTCATCATTATTCTGCTGCATTTCGTTGCTCTGTCTGCCTCATTGCCTTCCTGCACACATGACTTGCGCTGTCTGTTCTTCTGTTTGTTATGCTCTGTGCACCATGTCCATTAACTGCACAGTTCCTCTTCTATTCGATTCAGCTGCTGCACTCTCCTCCTTCTTCACAGATGAATCACCTTCAACAACAACAACCACAACAACTCCAACAGCAACAACAACCCCATCTCTTCTCTGTACTATGTACTTATAACTTTTGTGCACCTTGTGCATGCAATGCATGCAATACCTTTGCATACTCACAGTGCATCGATATCCTCCACCTCTCGAGTGCTCTACCTAATCATCGCAACTCTTCAGCTTCTCTAGTGGTTCCCACCATGCGTCCAACATCACTGGGTGTTATGCCGAGATTCCTTTTTCTCTTTGGCAGTTGAGACTCTTCGTCTTCTCTGTTACAGTCAAGATCACCCTCTCTGTTTCAGCTACAGGCTCCAACCCTCTTCCAGCTGTCAATCGCCCCTATGACCTATCTTCATCCCATTGGAAGATTCCTAGAGACTCTTCAGCTCCTCTGGTAGAAACCATCAATGGTTTCTAGCAGTTAACTATGAGAAGCAAGATTAGCCCTCTGATTATGCTCAAATTCACCTACACCATTGGATTAACTCTGAAGGGTATTGTCATTATTTACCCATTTCTCACTTTTGCAATTCGGAGATTCTGCGATGAGAAATCTTGACTCTCCATGTCGCAAGCTCTGAACAGGAGCTTGGTTGCTCTATCTCCCTCCTCTACATGACCACAGGCAGTGACCACCGGTTCCAGTGAAAATTCACCGTTTCGGTATTTCGACATTCGTATGATCTAGTGTCTCGACACTCCCAGACACGATCCCCGAAATTCCAAGGTGGAGCTCATCTGCACTAGGTTCTTCCTCCATGTGACCACACACGGTGACCACCAGCTGTGCTAAAAGGTGCTTCGAGCTCATGATCTTCATCGATCTTGATCGACGTTCCACGATCTTGATGAATCAACGGTCCATATATTTTCGTGATCTCACATCTCACTATTCCTTAGATGGAGGTTCTCATCACTCCAAGTCATGATAGGTGAAACTCCGAGATGGAGCTCAGATCGACGGTCCATGTTCTTGGTGAATTGACGGTCTAGATCTTATCGTGAATTTGCATCTCGCGATTCCTATGATGGAGGTTCTCGTCACTCCAAGTCACGATAGGCGAAACTCCGAGATGGAGCTTAGATCAACGGTCCAGAATCCTTGGTGATCTGACGGTCAAGATCTTTTCGTGATCTCGTGTATCGCGAGTTTGAACCTCTTTCCTTTGGATTTCCTGATCTGCGAAAATCCAAAATGAAGTCTTTGTGGTGCTCTGATTTTTTGCCATGCGTCCTCTTGATCCAATGGTCCATGACTATCCTTTCTGACGTTGTTTTCCATATTCACCTGCTGGATCTGACGGCCTGGATCACACCTTGATCCAACGCTAGGATCATTTTGCCATTTTGTATTTCACAATTTTGGCACTTCGCGATTTCTCCACTTTGCGATTTTTCCACTTCATGATTTCGCCACTTCACGATTTCTCCTTCTTATGATGAAGGGTCTCAAGCCTTCAAGTCCTGATCTACAAAACTCTGAAATGGAGTCAGACCAACATATTTTGGCATTTTGCATTTCGCCTCTTCTTGCTCTTTAATGAATGTGCAGGTTCTCCCTGATCTAACGATGGTCGGATCTTATGCTCAGATCTAACGCCTAAGATCTGACGCCTAATATCTGTCCTCCTCTTCCATTATCACTGCGCTGCTGATCATGCTGATCTTTTTCATTCCTGTTCTTGCCATCAATGCACACTCTGATCCTACCATCAATGAAAAGCTCACTTTGCCTGTTAAACCTACCAACAATCTTTTGCACTATCTCTTATGAACTTATCGAGCTTGCTTTGCAGCGTCTTCCTAAAATACTTTTGATACTTCTCCTTGTACTCATGCCATCTTCACTACTGTACTTTCCATCAATGACAAGAATATGTTGCCTGTTAAACATTTACCAACACATGAGGTGTATTAGGAAAAAGGATTAGTGATGCTTGTCTTTCTTTAATTTAAACCTTTCTCATCTGATCACATGGCATTTGATCTTGGATTCTTGATGAAACCAAGTTTGTGTCTTCAAGAGGAATATGGAGTTGATAGGGCAGTTCATCATAATTAGAAGTTCTTGGGAAACTACATTCTTCTGTATTATCTTTTGATTGTGATGGATATTCATCATAGCTAGGTTTATGGTCCCAATTTCTCAGTTTTTCACCCTCTAAATTTAGATTATCATATTTTTCTTCTTTTTCAGCAACAAAAATATGGCATGAGGGTTGAAACAAGCTATTTTTGCTTTGATGTGAAGGGTACTTCTCTGATATAAGGTATTCAATAGACTGTTCATGGGAATCATATTCATAATCATCATACAAAGGTGAATCAATGACCATTTGACTATTAATGCCTGAGGGTATTAGTATAATAGCTAGGGAAGCTAGTTGTTCAGTGAAAACATCGTCATAGTCATCAAAACTTGGTAAATCATGGCACATTGGTTCATTAACAATAGGAGGGATTACAAAAACAATTGGTAAGCTATGAATTCGTTCATGACAAGCTGCAACACTATTCTCATGATGAAATAAATCTGAACCTAAGATGAACTCTTGACTTAAAGAATCGAGAAAAGGAGGAGAAAGGGAAATGATGGATTGTCCATTTTGATCTTTCTCTTGGGGACCTAGATTTTGAAATGAATGATGCATTTGTTCTTCAAATTTAAGAAAATCATTATGAAACTCATCATTTAAGTCCCACTCTCTACAATCATCCCCTTCATCATCACTGCTAGAGGAATCACTTGTTGAATTCAGAATATATGATCCATACCCCTCACAAGAATTCTCAAAAAGTCTTTCAGCTGGATAAATGATCTTGCAATGAGAATAAAAAACATCATGAATGTCTTTCAAAGAGGAAATACTAGAAAATATATATCTTCATGATGGATGTCAAGATAATACATCAAAGCATGAAATTCATGAACATACTCAAAAGGGTTGTCATCCTCACCTTCATAAAATCTGGGAAACAAATCTTGCCATTCATCAATTTGAGGCACATGATTTGGATAACCATCTATGGCTAAGAAATTGAGTGGGGCAAACCTCATGGCTAGGATAGCCTTCATAGCCATTTAATTTGTCTCATCCCCAGTGGAGTCACCAATAGATTATGAACAATGGAGTCGCCATGGTGAATGTGCAGTCTTGAAGGTGTCCAACTTCAGTCACCATCTAAAGATAGGGATGTGAAATGTCATTCTTCCTAGGGATATTTTCAATCTGCTCAAATCCGTCCCCGACAATGGTGCCAAAAATGTTAGCACTGAAAGTCACACTTTGACTATTAAAGTGTAAGCTCAACACCCATCAAAATGTAAAATATGATTTTGGTTTTGAATAGGTGGATCATCAAGATGGATAAAGAAAGATAAAGGGCTACAAACTGTATATCAGTAGGCTACACCAATGGGCAATGGAGTCACAACCATCCTACTCATCGAAGGCACAAAATATGCTCAACACAAAACAAGATTATATGTTGATAAGTGGAAGAATGAAGAAGGAAAACATAAGATAGAATGTTTAGTAAATAGAGATCTTCTCAATTTAATGAATCAACAAATACTCGAATATAAACAATGACTGATGGGCAAAATACAATAGATCCTCTGTTGCTTAGGGATCCATAAATCATTGATAACCTTTGATCCTCAAATCTGCAATATATTCAAATAAGAAGAAATATAAACAAAAGGGTTACAATCTGAAATCACATCTCTCATGAGTCTCCAATAGCAGTAATGATTACAATCATAGAATGCCCACATGCTTACAACTGAACACACATAGGAAAATTGTCTGCTTCTACTCTCTCTAGCTTCTCTTGGCTCATGAATCCCCTTATCCAATAGAGATATCCTTCTTTAAATAGAATATAACATCCAAATAACCTTATGAGGTTGAATCCCATATCCTCCATTCAGTTCTAAGCCTCGGAGATAGGTGGCAACAATCAAAGAGACAAAAATCCAACAAACTGCTAATTTTCAGGAATTTGTTGGAAGTCATTAATAAATTGTTTCCACCTCATGCATGAGGTCTTTGATGGAGATAAATATTAGGTGCAGGTGTCCCTTGAAATCTAACTGATCCTTGATAATCCATTCGAAACCTCCTTGATAGGTGGCAACCTCCCAACAAGGCGAATACCAAAACCATGACCGCTACAGGAAATTAGGTAGCATCGTTGTGTAGATTCGGTAGTGCCACTTCTATGACTAATATCTATTAAACCATAACACAGTTTGAAAAAATGAGAGCGTTTTTTGTTATTTGGAATGTTATGAACAAATACCTCCTCCAGTTTTCAAAAATACATTCTCAATTGTTCACAATATAAGTTTTAAGTGAGTGACTCAAAACTGGTAAAATAAGTCTGCACAATTCGTCTTTTGCTAGAATTTAGGTAGTGCTCGCTTGTGTGTCTCCGTGTGATTGGGTAGCGCAAATACATGAGTGATTTTGATTCTTGAACTTGGATATTGGGCTTAACCCAATATAATTTCAATTTTCCCCAAAATAGATCAAATATCCCATAACAATTGTATTCATTTACCAAAATGAATAATGAAGAATTTATGCAACGATGAGGCATAAACCAATCTTGTGCTAACACTGTGGATTTTTTTACTATATTAGCTACTTCCATGGAAGATGATGCAAAATCTAAGATGGACCTTTTTTGCAACTATTTAGGGGATTCTAAACTTCTTTTGAGGTTGACATCAATGAAAACCATTTTTCCAACACTTTCCCTATTCGATACTCTAATATCATATCACCGATGCGTCTAAGATGGCATCGATATACTATACATGTAACAGGGTTGGTGTGGTAGATGAGGTGGCTTCCCTATGTATCTTTGTACTATGTTATCTACTTGTGTGGTAGATGATGTGGCATCTAAAATAACCCCTTGTTGCAACTGTTTAGGGGCTTTTGAACTTTGTTTAAGGTTGACATCAATGAAAACCAATTTTCCAATGCTTTCCCTATTCGTTACTCTGATATCATATCACCAAGGCACTGAGACACTGGGGTATCTCCCCCCAGGCCCCCACAACTTTAAAAATGAACTAATTATCCCTTGATATTTTGATATCCGATATGTTATACGTGTGACAATGTTGATGTGGTAGATGGGGTGGCTTCCCTATGTCTCTTTGTACTATCTTACATACTTGTGTGTAAGATGGCGTGGCATCTAGGTTAGGCCCTTGTTGCAATTATTTAGGGGATTTTTAACCATACTCCAGGGATTCATCTTTAATAGGTAATATCTTCTCAACCGTGAGGAACCACGTGGTATACCACCTACCATTGGAAACAACATGACAAGGAATATCTATATATGAGAGTTCTGAATGAATTTGCAATATTTTCCTCCAATCAACCTTGGGCTTCATGACCACTCCTTTGGGTATTCATAACTAACTAACCACTTAACCATCCTTCAAGGGATTCTTGTAGAGTTCTTCAAAGAGTCTTCTCGTGAGGGTATGCTTAAAGCTACGCCATAAGGGGACCACTTAGAAGACTTATTCAAATACACCCATTACTTGTAGAGGCTTCTAAACTTCTTTTAAGGTTGACATCAATGAAAACCATTTTTTCAACACTTTCCCTATTTGATACTCTAATATCATATCATCGAGGCACTAAGACAGTGGGGTATCGCCCCCCCCAACTCCCGACAACTTTAATAATGCACAAAATATTCCTTGATCTTTTGATATTCGATATAATATACATGTGACAATGTTGATGTGGAAAATGAGGTGGATTCCCTGTGGAACTTTGTACTATCTTATCCCACTTGGCATCAGGACCCTGGGCCCATGGAAGTTTTCCCATTGCACTAACAATTATATCTCTCGGTCTCTGGTATGTTGGTCCCCATGTCCAAAAGGTAATTCTTTGCATGGGTTTCTATAGGTCACCATTCACATTCAAACTATGTTCTTTCACTTTTTCATTATAAACCCTTAGAAGTCAATTTCCCTTGTGCATGTGTGATTTTGGTTTTTACATTATTTCTTTGGTCAAGTCAACTGGACCATTGAGACCTTTGTTTCTTAGATATTTAACATATTATTGAGCTTCATTTGCGCTCTAAAATTTTTGTTGTTGGTTTTGTTGTTTCCTTGATCTCATTGTCTATTTGGGGGACATTCCATTTAGCTTCCAAACTCTATTTTCTTCAAATTGTGCAGCCTGAAATCATTCTAGATATATTATTCTTGAAAATTAAACTCCCAAAACTCTTGTATAATCTCAAAAACGCATATTCACATGCTTGTGACATCAATGGAATCCATGATTTTCATGTCTAACTTTGACATTCATAGTATTCCCCTAGCATTGACAACAATCAATATCCACCTATCTGTGACATCAATGGCATCCATGATTGTCATGTCTACCTTTGACATCAATAACGACACAATTTCTAACGATCTTACCCTTTTACATTGATGGAAACACTTATTCATCTTGGTATGTCATTTATGGAAACACTTAGTCATTTTGGTACTCCTTTAGTATGCAGAATGTTGCTCTCATCTAAGTTGACTTCTTCCTACAAGTATTTCTTTCTGTAAATATCCCCCGTTCTTTGTACTCTCCGCCTTTGAGGTCAATGGAAAAGGGATATTCTCTGCCTTATAGTGTAATCTTAATTTTATTCTCTACAACCAAAAGAGTCATGGATTTTTTTTTTTTAATTGTGAATCCTTCCTTTCATTTTGTTATTTGTTTTCCATCTACAACTTATCACATCTCAATGTTCCTTAACTCTTCAAGTTGTTGTATTCCTTCATATCTTCTAATGGATCTTCTAATTTCTTATTATCATCATACTAGTTCATTTATGTAAGCAACATCGGTGTCTAATATTTCCAAATACTCATAGAAAATTCTTCATGGGCTTCATACTCTTCACTTTATTTGTATAGAGAATCTATAGTGTTGTTCATAAAACCCATCATTCATATCTCAAAAGAAATATATAGATTTCAATTTGTGGTTTCTTCCTTTCTCAACCATTGTCTTCTCTGTCACGGTGACATCATACTTGTGAATGACAAGCATTTCAGCTTCTTTCTAGCAATTTATTTCTATCAGCCTTCTAGAGATTAAGTCCATATTTTATAGAAAGAAGTTATTATAATTTGCATGAAATGGTGATGTTTTTAAAATTGTTCCAATCTCTTCCTCTTTGAGTGCTTCAAATTCATGCTTCATCATTTCCTTTGCACAGGCTTGTGTCTTGGGAGCCTTATTATTTTCTCTATTTTATCATATGCTATTTTCATTTCAACTGGAATAAATTATGAAACTTACTTGATCATATCTTCATGAATTGCTTCAATCTTCTTGTCTTATTTACATTGTTTATTATCTTTGGATGCTTGAAGGCTCTCTTTGACATCTTCTTTTTTGATTTCTTAAACAAGTTGCAGTTACTATCTTCTTTCTCTTATCAACATTCTTCTTCTATCATTTAAGACTAGTTCCTTTCTTTCACAAAACAATCCTTGTCATCTTCATAGTCTTCTCCTACACATCCCATTCTTTTCAAAATTATCTCCTTATCTTTTGAATTTTAATTTTCTTGTACCTCTCTTATCAAGTTCTCCTTAGATTTATCTTAAATATGTTGATTTCCTACCTTGTTCTGATTGGAACTAAGAGAAACAACCCCATCTATGCATGAAATTGTTTGCTTGGTCATAAATTTTACAAACTTTGGTCCACTGTTTATGTGACTTGAGAATTCAATTTGTGATAGGAGTGCAATCTACACCAACATGGATGTATTTTATTCTTCTTGTATTTATTCAGTGAAAAATATTCCTTCTATTGGTCATGATTTCCTTGTGGTTGTCTTCACTATGATTGGAGCTTTTAAGAACATCTGCATAACTTTTAGACTTCTCTTCGATTTTATTTTCCGATGACTTAGAGCTTGCATCTTTTTCAAGGGTATTTTGATTGTAGTCATAACCAAGACCTGTCTTGATAGATGGTGACCTTTGATAGCTAAGGATATTATCTAGAATTTCAATACTCTTTTCAAATTTTGATTTTGTATTCAGCTGGGTAATTGTCCCTTCTAATTCTTTTCTTAGAGAGGTATTTTCTATTTCAAGTTTCTCACAACATTGATCTTTTTCTTTCAATTTTTTTTTTCTGTTAATTCATTTACTACTTCTGCTTCTTCAATTTGAACTTTAATTATTTTTTCTTTTTCCTCAAGGATCTGTGACAGTTTCTCCTTTAGTAACATATTATCTCTTTTGATCTTTGTGATTTAATTTTGATCACAGATAAGTTCTCCTTCAAGATCAACTTTCTAATATTCATATTTTTGCAACTCCTTTTCTAGATTTCTATTCTTTTCTTCAAGTCTGACTATTTCTTCTAAGGCACAAATGAGTTCTGCTTCAATATCTTCTTCCACTTCAATCTCAAGATTTCCTTCTCTCGAATCTATGCTTCCTTTTTTGGAACCATCAAAGTGTGATTTTAGGGTTGTGAAGAGAATCTCTTATCTTTCGCTTTCACTGTCATCAGAATAACTATTGTCCTCATTGATATGTAGATTCTTCCTTTTTCTACAGGGATTTTCTTTCTTCTCAATCTGATCATTCTTGTAATTTCTAAATCTAGAATCATCATTTTCATTGTTCTTTCCAAATTTTAAATAAGGGCATTTAGTTTCATAGTGTCCTACTTATTCATACTTAAAAAATTTGAAAATATGCTTACCTTTGTTTTTTCCTAATCCTTTCTTAGGCTTCCTAGCAAAGTTGGCTTCTTCAACATCTAATCCACTGTCTAAGTTGTCACTTGTTTAATATTCTTCTATCCTTTTCCATTTTGACATTTCTAAGGCTGCTTGCTTTGCATAAAGATCTTGTACCTTGTCCCAAAGTTCGTTAGTTGATGTACACTGTCCCACTTTGAATTTCTTTGAATCTAATAGGCCACTCAAAATGAAATTCATGCCCATTGTATTGTTTTCACTTTCCTTATTTCCAACTACATTTGTTGGTGGAGTTTTTGAGGGTGTGTAACCAATGACAACTGATTGCGAGACATTATACCCCATTGTGTTGGATTACTGAGAGGGGGGTGAATCAGTAATATAGCAATTTAATCCTTTTTAACCATATAATGCAAGTGTTATATCAATGTATCATTATCATCCAATAATTGCAGAGTAAATAAACAATGAACAAATGAGCAATCATACACATACATAGTACACCAGTGTTTTTACGTGGAAACCCAAAGAGAGAGAAAACCACATAACACTTTTTCTTATATGTCTTTAAGAATTAAATTCACTGGAAGCACCAACTTTCTTTGTTTTCCAGCTACAACTGGAAGGAGGCTCCAACCCCCCTAGTTTCTCAGGCTACAACCTAAGGGAAGCTCCAACTCCCAAATTCTCTAGAGACAACCAGAAGAAGGATAAAACCCCCTATGTTCTCTGGCTACAAACAGAAGGTGGCTACAACCACCTGTCCTTTCCCCATCCAACTGACCTGAAATATAAGTAGAATGATGGAACCACTATCACACTATCACTATGAGATATACCATTGTAAAAACCCGTACCACTAACCTACAACCAACCAACTTGTAACAACCTGTAATCAACCTGTACCATAATCAAGTGCATCAACCATGCACCAACCTGTACCTCAACATGTACCATCAACGAGTGCATCAACCATGCACCAACCTATACCTCAACCTGTACCATCAACAAGTGCATAAACCATGCACCAAATATGTACCAATAATGTATCAAATACACATAAACTATGAATCATCAATATGTACCAACATCATCAACTATACACCTCATGTATGTGCCAACTCATCAACTACTTGTCTCAACCAAGTACCCAACATGTACTTCAACCAAAATCCCTCATCAATTTCATCATCCAAATATTATTTGTAAATTTGTAATAGACTTGGTGTATATGATCACATACGTGCAAACCTTCCTTATCTTTAGCAACAAGAGACTAGCATTTTCATCAAACTTTACTTTAGTCTCACATGACTAATTTGGATTAGTCAACAACCCTAACTTGAAATAATCATAACTATGTACCTGTAATGAATAAATATCCAAAAATAGTACACAATGTTATTCAGTATCTTTTATGTAATTCCTCTAGGTTTCACTGCTTGGAACCTCTCATAAAAAGAGTTATAGCAAAAATGACATACCTTGTTGAATTCTGGATTATTCTAGAGAGCGAACTTGTAGAGAGCTACCCACATGGAATATTTGTTGTATGGATATGAAAATTGTACACAGAATACTAAATATTGTACTATAACAAATACATTTGGTATTACTGAATTTGGATTTGATATGAACTGTTTTAGACTAGTTTCAGGACTAGCCACAAACCCTATTTTCCATGGAGTGTAACTCCAAAAATACAATGACGCATAAGATGAAATTTGTATCACAACTACATGGATGTGTTTTCTGAACTACCTCCCAATTTCACAGTCTGAATCATTCTATAAACAAAGTTATTGCGAAAATGGTGAGATGACCTATAAATAACATACCTTAGAAAGAATCATCAAAATAATTTATCCTCACTTGAATTTCAGCCTTCTCTACTTCACCTTCGCTTTTAAATTTGTCTTAGATATTTTTTGGTTACCTCAGTCACTTGCAGATATTCAATATGCTCAAGTGTGATTAAAAATGAGAGACCATTTCCTCTTATTTATACTTTCATGTAGCTTCCTCAAGGGGTTACTTTCTAACCATCTTAACCCACATTCCTTATTTTAGGGTTAACCCACTTCTAACCACTTGTCCACTTAGTAATTTCTCCATTAAATTTATTATTTAAATAATTTCTTTTGTATCCTTTTTGACTTGTAGTATACTCATCAGTTCACTTTATTATTTAAATTACCTTGTAACCATATTAACCCACTTTCCTTATTTTATGGCTAATCCACTTCTAACCACTTGTCCACTTAGTAATTTGTCCATTAACTTTATTATTTAAATTATTTCTTTTGTATCCACTTTGACTTATAGTACACTCATAACTTCACTTTATTATTTAAATAATTTCTTCTTTGCAACCACTTTGACTACTTTGACCTTTTGGGGCTTCTAGATGACTCATGAGAGTTCTCCAACTTCACATGGTCATAACTCTCTAACCGTGAGGAGTTATGTGACATTCCACATACCACCGGAAATGGAATGACATGTACTATCCATCTAAAATAATCTTACTTGCAAATATATCAAAACTCATATATTATCCATCAAACAAACTTGGTTCCATTACCCAAACCATTTTTCTACCAGAATTCGCTACCAGACTTTCTTTAAGGGTTGACATCAATGAAAACCAACCCAATTAATCAACAATATCCCCCTTTGGAATTGATGGAAACACTATGATGCAATACCGATGTCATGTCATCCATGCTCCCCTTGTGACCATCACTCCCCCTTGAACCATGCCTCTGTGCTCTGCATCTGATAAATCTCTCCCCCTTTGTCATCAATGGAAAAGGTTTCACTCCATCTGGGGCTGCCCCCCCAAACTGAACTATCCTTGGGGATAATGCCCCTAAATGAACTCTTCCTTAAACTGATCTCCCAGCCTGAACCGTCCTCTCTATGGTTCTTCCTCGTGTAAATCTATTACATATAAGCTAAGTATTCAAAAAAAATCATTTTGGAGTAGAAATTACTCCGAGTCTCTGGAGAAGATACTCAAAGGCTTCCCGTGGAAGTGGTTTTGTAAAGATGTCTTCCACTTTTTATTTTGTGCCCACATACTCAACTCTGATGTTTTTCTCTCCAACCTGTTCCCATAGAAAGTGATACTTGATTGGAATGTGCTTCGTCTTGGAGTGCATCACCAAGTTCTTTGAGATATTGATGGCACTTGTATTATCACAATAGATTGGAATGGGCTCATCATACTCAACTTGTATATCTGTCAAATTTTGTTTCATCCATATAACCTGAGTACAACATCCTGCTACTGCAATATACTCTACTTCGTCTATAGATAAATATACCGATGATTGTTTCTTGCTTAGACAAGATACTGAACACTCACCCAAGTAGAAAGTTTCTCCATTGGTGCTTCATTGGTCATCAATGCAACCTACCCAATCTGCATCTGTGTAGGAAATAAGTGATATATCCTTTCCTTTTGGATACCATAATCCAAACTCTTATGTTCCTTTGAGATATCTGAAAATCCTCTTCATTGTTAATACAAGTGATTCCTTTGGTGCTGCTTGAAATCGTGCCACTTTTCCAACTGCTTGCATTACATGTGGTATGGATGCGGTCACATATAGTAAGCTACCAATCATTGACCTGTATTTCCTCTGGTCTATACACTTTGAATCATCATATTTTATCAACTTGCAACTGGTTTGGATAGGAATGGTAACTGGTTTGCAATCTTCCATTCTGAACCTATTTAGCATTTCTATGATATACTTAGTTTGAGAAATAAAAATTCATTGGTTGCTTTGACGTATCTGAAGACACATAAAGAAGGATAGTTCTCCAAGTAATGACATTTCAAATTCATTCTGCATATCCTTTGCAAATTTGTGTCTTAACCTATCATCAATACTTCCAAAAATAATATCATCAATATAAACTTCAATTAATAAAATACCATCTTGAGTTACCTTGATGTAGAGGTTGTTGTCTGCACTTCCTTTTCTGAACCGTGCCTATTGTAGATATTTATCCAGTCTATACTACCATTCTCTAGGAACCAGTTGTTCAATGTAGACTTCTTCTTCAAGTTCCCTGTTTAGAAAAGGTGATTTCATGTCCATATTTGTCCATACTGTTCAAGACTCTGCTACACAATTGTCCATAATTTTGACTCATATGTCATTGTACTATCATGAATTACTACTACAATTGATTAATATATCATATTGTACTTCTACTAACTCAATGCACTGAATCTATCTACTCAAATTCTGCAAGCTACTCGAAGTATGGTTATCTAGTCTGTCGTAGCTACCGCATAGACTCCCCCTGTCTATTATTCATATTATATGGGAGTCTCTAAGATGGATGACTCAGAACAATTCATTCTCTTAAGTGTATTCATCATCATCTTCATTAGTAGATTCATCATCTCTCTGAGCTCTAACTTCTTTCTTTCTGTCTGTGGATTCATCTTTCACTACAATGCCTGAAAGTACAATCTCTTGAACCTATTCCTTGTTTACCTGTCCTTCTTTTCTTTCAGTTATTTTCCAAATCTTTCTGTATCTGACATCTTTCCTTTTCTCTGTTTAATATTATTCATCTAGTTTTATTTCCAATCTTGCGATCTCTGGGACTTAGTCTTTGTTCACATTTTCTTTGTGTTTTCTTATCCATACTTTCTTATATCTGATATCAGTGTTCTCTTTCATGGAATTATCGATCATGCTTCTAAAATCACTAGCTACGTGTCCATAGTTATGACATTTTTAACATTCAATGTTACTTGGGGCCACATAGGCATTTATTGCTTGAACATTTTTTTATAATCCCTGCAATCTGCAACCTTATGTCCAAAATTAGTACAATAAAAACAATGACCATAAAACAAATTTGCATACCTGGGAGTGAATGATATTCTTTGTGGTGTAGTCCTTCTGGATTTCTTTGTTGACTGATCATGATCATGATTGAATCTTCTTTGTGGCTTGAACATGGATGGTCTTCTTGAAGATTTATCTTCAATAGTTTTCTTAGATTCTGGTTGACCATGATTCCTTCCTTTGATTACTTCTGCATAACTCTTTCTATTTTCTTCATTCGTCTTTTCTAGCAACCTAGAGTGCTTCTCTTCATTGTCTATAACTGATGTGGATGTTTCTATCTCTTCAACGTTCTTGTTGAGCTTGATGATTTTAATTCTCAATGTGACAACTTCTTCTTCAACCTTCTCAACCTCTTCTTCTTTCTTCACTATCTGAGACTTCATGACTTATTCGGTTCTTTTCGCTTCTTCAAGCTAAATTTTTAATGTGATTATTTTTTCTTCAAGTCCTTTCTCTTCTTGACCAAAATCTGCCTCAAGCTGGTTTAGATCGTTAATTCTTTCCTTAAGATGATCTGTCAATATATTCTCTCTCATTTTTGCTTCTTCCTTCTTTTTTGCTATGTTGGCTTCCAAATAATTCTTTTGATATTCAATATTTTCTTCGATATTTCTGGCTTCTTCTAGTTGAGTTCTTAAGTTCTCGATGACCTGTTGGGCTTCTTAAAAAATGTGAACACTTTCCTTTTGTTTCATCAATTCTTTCTTGAGTGACTTGTTTTCTTCTCTTAGTTCATCTAAAGCACTAATCAATTCTGCTTCATAATTGTCTTCCTTTGCAATTAGTTTTTCTGTCTCATTTCCTTCATGGCATTCTATTTCAAGATGTTCGCGTTTTTCACAATTAAATAAAAACAACATACTTTTGGTGATTATGTACTCTTCATCGTTTGAATTTGGTTGACATGGTGAACATAATTCTTCTTGATCTTCATCTACATCTTCTTTGGAATTTTCTGAATCTATGATGGGTGAAGAATATATGTCATGTAACTTATCCCAAAGTTCTTTGGCTGATGAAAATTTACCAACATTTTCTCTTACTGTATTAGGTAATCCTTCCCAGATGAAATCTATTGCTATTTTATTATTCTTCTTCAATTCCTTCTTGGCTGCAGTCTTTTCCCTTTTTGAACTATCATATCCTGTAACAACTAATAGCCAAATATAATTCCCCTATGCCTGTAAAAATACTTTCATCCTTCTGCTCCACATCTCATACTTTAAACCATTCTGACCATTAAACATTGGTACTCCATTCTCAGAATAATCCCTGATCTCCTTCAAGTGGTTAAACGGTTTCCTGAAGGAACCTGCTCGGATACCAATTGTTGGATTACTGAGAGGGGGGGTGAATCAATAATAGAGAAATTTAATCCTTTTTAACAATATTATGAAAGTGTTATATCAATGTAGCATTATCATCCACTAATTGCAGAGTAAATAAACAATGAAAAATTGAACAATCATACACATACATAGTACACCAGTGTTTTTACGTGGAAACCCAAAGTGGGAGAAAACCACATAAATGTTTTTCTTATATGTATTTAAGAATTATATTCATTGGAAGAACCAACTTCTTTTGATTTTCAGCTGCAAATGGAAGGAGGCTCCAACCCCCTATTTTCTCAGGCTACAACCCGAGGGAAGCTCCAACTCCCAAATTCTCTGGCTACAACCAGAAGGAGGCTACAACCCCCTATGTTTTCTGGATACAAACGAAAGGTGGCTACAACCACCTGTCCTTTCCCTATCCAACTGTAAATGTGTTGAACCTACACAAAATAGATCTAGCTAGAAAATACCAGACACATTTGGAGAGAGAAATTGAGAAAGAAGAAGCAAGAGAGAAAGAATGGAAGAATTCTCATTAACCGTATTCCACACTCAAAGAGTGAATAATTTACAATAGATATAGGATACATGAGTAAATAATGAGCCACAGTTGTAGTCTAGAGTGATCTATACACACATCAACAGTTACGAGAGTGAACTACCACCTATTCTAGTTTCTCAAGAAGTTACGAGAGTGAACTGCCACCTAGCTGAGTTAACTAGTCAACTAGTCTTCAATTAATTGACTAAACATAGAGTAGTGAGGAGTTAACTCATGGAATCAAGTGTAATGCGCCAGTCTGGTTATGATCCCAAGGCAAGTGTGCATTAGAATGGTGATGATCCCAATGTTGCATGGTGACAAAACCAATGCAACATCTAAACTCAACTCAACTAGTCAAACTGAAGTGTCAACTAAAAGAGAATATTCTCCAGGTGGAATATTCTCCCCTAAAATATAGGAGATTGGATAATGGCTAATTATGACTAATAAAAAAGGAAAAACCTTAGGAACAATAAATTCGAGGTGTGTGTGAAGTAACTCCAACACCAACCACCTAGAAATCTAATTAGAATGATGGAACCACTATCACACTATCACTATGAGATATACCACTATAAAAAACTATACTACTAACCTGCAACCAACCAAACTGTAAAAACCTGTACCAAACAAACTGTAATCAACATGTACCATAATCAAGTGCATCAACCATGTAGCAACTTGTACCTCAACCTGTACCATCAACGAGTTCATCAACCATGCACCAACCTGTACCTCAACATGTACCATGAATGAGTGCATAAACCATGAACCAAATATGTACCAATAATGCATCAAATACACATAAAATATAACTCATAAATATGCACCAACACCATCAACTATACACCTTATGTATGTGCCAACTCATGAACTACTTGTCTCAACCATGTACCCAACATGTAACTTAACCAAAAGCCCTCATCAATTTCATCATCCAAATCTTATTTGTAACTCTGTAATATACCTGGTGTATATGATCACATACCTGTAAACCTTCCTTAACTTTAACAACAAGAGACTAACATTTTCATCAAACTTTACTTTAGTCTCACATGACTAATTTTGGATTAGTCAACAACCGTAAGTTGAAATAATCATAAATATGTACCTGTAATGAATAAAGATTTGAAAATACTAAACAATGTATTCAATTTCTTTTATGCAATTCCTCCAAGTTTCACTACTTGGAACTTCTCAAAAAATGAGTTATAGCAAAAATGACATACCTTGTTGAATTCTGGCTTATTCTAGAGAACGAACTTGTATAGCGTGCCCTGCACATAATATTTTTTGTATGGATTTTAAAATTGTATAAAGAATACTACAGACTATACTCTAACCAATAAATTTTTGTCTTACTGAATTTGGATCTGTTATGAAGACGTTATGAGGTTTTTACCTCAAACACATGTTTTAGACTAGTTTCAGTACTAGTCACAAACCATATTTTCCACAGATGGTAACTCAAAAAATACAATGACCCACAAGATGGAATTTGTATCAAAGACAATTGGACATGTTTCCTCAACGTCCTCCCAATTTCATGGTACAAATCATTCTAGAAAAAACATTATTATGAAAATGGTGAGATGACCTGTAAATAACATACCTTAGAAAGCATCATCAAAAGAATTATCCTCCCTTGAATTTCTTCCTTCTTTACTTCACCTTCCCTCTGAAATTCGACTTAGATATCCTTTGGTTACCTTAGTCACTTGTAGATATTCAATATGCTCAAGTGTGATTAAAAATGAGAGACCGTTGCCTCTTATTTATACTTTCATGTAGCTTCCTCAAGGGGTTAACTTCTAACCATCTTAACCTACTTTCCTTATTTTAGGGCTAACCCACTTCTAACCACTTGTCCACTTAGTAATTTCTCCATTAACTGTTTTATTTAAACAATTTATTTTTTATCCACTTTGAGTTATAGTACACTCATCAATTCACTTTATTATTTAAATTACCTTCTAACCATCTTAACCCACTTTCCTTATTTTAGGGCTAACCCACTTCTAACCACTTGTCCACTTAGTAATTTCTCCATTGACTTTATTATTTAAATATTTTCTTTTGTATCCACTTTGACTTATAGTACACTCATCACTTCACTTTATTAATTAAATAATTTCTTCTTTTCAACCACTTTGACTACTTTGACCTTTTGGGGCTTCTAAATAACTCATGAGGGTTCTCCAACTTCACATGGCCATAACTATATAACCGTGAGGAGTTAGTGATGTTCCACATACCACCGGAAATGGCATGACATGTACTATCCATATAGAAGAGTCTTACCTAAAAATATATCAAAACTCATACCATTATCCATCAAGCAAACTTGGGTCCATTACCCAAACCATTGTGCTACCGGAATTCTCTACCAGACTTTCTTCAAGGGTTGACATCAATGAAAACCAAACCAATTAATCAACACATTGCATATAGATGTACCTTCATTATTATGTTCCAGAATACATAGTTTGTTCCATTGAACAAGGGATATTCTTCCTTACAATCCATGTGTACTACAAGGATTCACCTTCTAGTGGTTAGATTGTTTTGTAGAAACCTGGCTCTGATACTAATTATTTCCACACTTACTTATACTGGGATGGGGGGTGAATTAGTATAGTAATGTTTTCCTTTTCTTACAATATTTATCATGTTATTTACTTACTAGACATAAGTAGTTAATGATAAATATATACAACCATACAATCCATAGTACATAAATATTTAATGTGGAAAACCAAAGGGGAGAAAACCACATTGGAGAAAACTAAAAAAATTATCTTTACAATATGATATAGTCACCAACCTACTATTACTATATTTGAAGGAACCTACCTGTTGTTACAATATTTGTAGGCACCAACCTGCATGAGATACCAATCTCCTTAGCTGAGCACCAACCCAACAATACCTATAGGAATGAACCTATAGCTGCAATATTTGTAGGCACCAACCTACAAGAGACACCAATCCCTCTATATGAGCACCAACTCAGAAGGATGTAGGTATGAACCTACTAGAGACATCAATCTCCTCAAATTGTCAACAATAGAAAATAGTCTCTTTCCTTCAAGACTTCACTTGTACAAATATGTTTCTTTGTCTCTGCTATCACAACACTCTCCACCAGTTCACATTATGCATGATGTTAGAATTTCCTTGCACCTTGAACCTCTAAGCCACCCTTAGAAAATCACATTTCACCTTCTTTCATTTTCTGTCACTCGAAAAACCTCCGAGCCTCATCCTTCTCACTCTCAAATACTTGAATCTAAAGGCCTCTTTGTCCCTTCCACAATTCACACACACACTCTTCACCTCCACTCTTGGAATCACTATTTATATACTCCATTATTTCATGGATTTGTCTACTTACAAAAAAAAATCTTATGGGGTCAGCTATAACTCCCATGGAATCTTTCTAAAAAGACGATTGTCACAATTCCTTGAAACACCTTCATGAAATCGGTCCCGATTTACTTCCAATTGTGCACATTGTATTTTTATCAGACCTGATCACTCAACAACCATAAAATTCATTCTTGGATTGATCTTAACCGTCAATATGTTCCACGTTCCATGGATATCGGGACTGTTGGACCCTTGAGCCTTCAAAAATACATTATTCCTTCAACCTTTTGTTCTCTAATATGGAACCATGCACGTGGAACTATGTTACTGGGCCACTTGTCTATAGGGCCATCAGGACCACCATGGTATTGGCTCCCCAGGCCCTTGGGATTTCAACAATGCATTACTCCTTTAATCCTATGATATCCGATATGTTGGTATACACGTGGACTATTGTATGCATGTGCTAGGAGACATGGTTTTTGTCCTTGCATTGACATGGGAGGTGTTATGGCCTCTACGTGGCTTTGTTGATGTGGCATCTGAGCTATCCTATCGTGTATCAGTCCACCGGGCCCTCGGGACATTAACTGTGCTTACACTATGCTTTCTTATAATCTCCCAATATCATATATGTCGATATCATGGACCCCACTACTGTGACATCATGCCACCAGGATATCGGGCCCCCGGGCCCCCAAAATTTTTGGGAATTCATTTTCAATAAATGTTTCAGTACTTTGGCATTTGGTATTATATATTGATGACGTGGTATTGTACGTGGATTCCTTTACACATGTACTAGATTACGTGTAATCTTCTATGGCATTGGCGTGACATCTGAGTTGGCCTACCCATATTGACCCATTAGGTATTAGGTCCCTGGGCCCTTTGAACTTTGGCACTATGCATGCAATTTGTTCTTATGGTATCTGATACTCTAATATTGGATCACTAGGGAACGAGGCCATTGTGGTATCGACTCCCTGGGCCCCTGGGCCCCCTCAACGTTAACAATGTATTAACTATCCCTTGATATTCTAATATATGATATACTATATTACGTGTGACAATGATGATGTGGTAGATTAGGTGGCTTCCACGTGGCTCTTTGTACTATCTTAGTTTCTTACATGGTGGATGACATGGAATCTGAGTTGGGATTGAAGTTGGCCCACCAGGCATCGACCCATTAGGTATCGGCCCCCCAAGCCCCAAAAATATTTCCCACTATGATAACACATTGATCTCCTAGTCTCTAGTATTATGGCACCCAAGAACAAAAGGTAGCTCTTCACGTGGGGTTCCATAGCTCACCATTCACATTCAAAACATGTGCTTTCACTTTTTCATTATAAATTCTTCGAAGTCAATTTCCCTTATGCACATGGGATTTTTATTTTTACGTTATTTCCTCGATCAGGTCAGCCAAACAAACAGACCTTCCCTGCTTAGGTATTCAACATATGCTTGAACTTTGTCTGCACTCTCATATTTCTTGTTTCTATTTCTACAGTATTCTTGATCTCGTTGTCTATTTTGGAGACATATCATCTGACTTCCAATATCCATTTTCTTCAACTCCGTGCAACTTGAAATCATTCTAGTTGTCTTATCCCTGCATAATAAACTCCCAGAGATCTTGCAGAAGCTCAACAATGCATAGTCACCTACCTATGATATCAATGGCATCCATGATTTTCATGTCTACCATTGACATTAATAGTATCTCTCTATCATTGACAACAGTAAGTATCCACCTATCTGTGACATCAATGACATCCATGATTTTCATGTCTACCTTGGACATCAATGACAACACAATTTCCAACAAAAAATTCAATCAATAAGCCTATGGTTATGGTGGTTTTACCTTGAATGATGCCTAGTGGGACACAATATCATCTTAAGGTGATAGAGTGATTGATATGGGAGATATGAAGTTAAAATTCTGAAGAAAGTGGAAATTAAAGGAAAAGCTAACAAAACTTGCAAATAAAGAGGAAACAAAGTAAAGCTAGCTAAAATTGAAATATTAAGATAAAAGATAAATGTTTGGATGACAATTTTGGTCTATCCATGTGGATTTTTGCATGGACACAATGGAAGAGTCGATGTTTAATGTATGTTAAGAAGGTTGTGAGGGAATATTTACCTTTGCATATTTTTATTTTGGGGTTTCGGATCCATGTTGAAGATATGGTAGGTAAAATGACATAGTTTTATTGATTGAGGGCCCGATTTCTCTCAATCTTAATCTAAGGGTTCGATTGGGAGGAGAGTCATCCCCCAAACTCATTTTCCCAATGGATAATTCTTGATGGACCATTGTTTCCCATTGTTGGAGTTAAGTTGTTCCCATCTTTTCCTTGATTGTAAGTAAATGTTTTAGGATTACAAGTATGACTATCATGCTACTCTATGTATTCTTGTTATTTCAAGAATGAATGTAATCAATGAAAGAGTAATTTATTACTTTTTAGTGTAATAAATTAAATGTTAAATGTGAATGGTACTTGGTTGATTACAATATCCTTATTTATATGTTAGGATGTACATTGATGTAGTTAGATAGTAACTTTGGGGTTTTACATGGCCAAGGTTAGAAATTGTGGCTCAAAAATTATCTTATATCTATTTAGAATATAATAAATTTCAAAAAAAAGGCATTTGGATCATGTTGAAATAATAAATCACAAGTACTTTCCTTGTGAATCTTGTTAAAATTAGTAATTGAAAAAGGAATTGTAAATATTTAGGTATTTGGTGATAGAAAACTTGTTAGTTAAATGAAAAGATAAATATGGGTAATCTACTTCTTCTCACAATCATGGAAAAATAAAAGAAGCAAAAATATCATTTGTTCACATATCATTCAACTATGCATACAAAAACTTAAATGAAGTCATTGATAAGTTATACAAATAACCAATGTTTCTAAGGTTCTCTTGTCATAGTTGTATCAAATGAGAATGGATCCCTACCCATAGAAACCACCTCCATATTCTAAAATCTTATATTATCTTGGGAGGACTCAAAACTATATTTCTTGAAATAACTCCTAAATAGTTTTGTTGGAACATTGGATGGTTGAAAAACTAGTTCTTAGTACTTGCCAAAGAAGGTAGTATAGTAATCGGTACGATGTTTATTTACCTCCAAATTGTTATTAATAAACCCATTTTGTAGAACAATTATTAAAGGTTTCCAAAGTTTTGATGAAATTTATAATTAATTAAATTTTTTGGAAAATAAAATTTATTTTTGAATTTTTTGAAATTTTGAAATCCATTTTCCCATTAGCTAAGCCAGTGTGATGGGACATAATTTTCCATGGTGTATTTGAATTTATTTTTGGTTTTTGTAGTATTTAAAAGCATTTAAATATATAAAATTCTAAAATTAGACACATAACTGGGATTGAGTGACGTGACTGACACTCATTGACACTCACATCAACATCTCTATGACACCAATGTAGTCCATGCATAAACATCTCTATGAAACCAATGTAGTCCATGCAGAGCTCTTCAATCCATGCAGAGCTCTTATTACACATAGAAGAGATTTGAACTTGAAAGTCAAGTTGTTGAGCCATCACTCTACCCCATTCATCTTTTTACAATTCCACTAGTGTTGTAGTTGTTATGTTCTTCATAAATCTCTATGTAATAACATACTTAGGAGCACTTTAGTATCTGATTAGAAATAGGATGTTATAATAAGAGTGATTAGGGATAAGATATTATGGATTATTTTTCATAGATACCTTCTTCCTTAAGCTTTTTGTAAATACTTATGCAATTAATCTTGGGGAAAATATCCAGCTCTCTATTGATACCATATTTATGTAACCTTGAAGCATGGTTCTAGGTGCTCATCAATCTCTCTCCCCTTGTGAACCATTTTCCTTTTCCCCAGATTGATCTCATAGATAGCAAATATAGGAACTTGTAAAGGCTGGAAAATCACTTCAAGGAATACTGAACCATTTTCCTTTTCCCAGATTGATCTCATAGATAGAAAATATAGGAACTTGTAAAGACTGGAAAACTGCTTCAAGCAATACTGGAACAAAAACACCTAATTCTCATCCTTGACTCATGATCTACCAATTGCAATATTTAAACCAAGGGTAAAAAAAAAAAATGGACAACTCAGAACATTCTTGAGCAAAATATTTAACTTGTTTCCATTAAAATGCCAATATCCTTAATCCATCAGTTTGCTTATTCATGTGATCATCCAAACATTCAGTTGTTGAAGTAAATTTTGAGATTATACAACATGCCATTCTATTTTTGAAGTAAATTTTCATATTATACAACATGCCAATGTGTAAGCAAGGTCCCAGATTCTTCAACATTTTAGCAGCTACCCCTTTTTATTCATCATAAATGTGCCCGCTAACAGTCTTACATCTGCTGGAAATGATTTCATATATAGTACTTTACTTCACACAATGAAATGAGGGAATTTTGCTACATTGTAACAACCAATTATTTTGCTAGTAATAAACCACCAAGCAACAGAACTATAACATTATTACGCCGAAAGGCGTACACCTATTGGCAATGGGCACATTTAATAGGTTTTTAGTTCTTAATATGTTTTCTATGGACGAGATTAAATATTCCTAGAATATTCTTAGTCGTCACAATAAATGAATGGCTTTGATTTCATCCATTAACTTTCGAGTTGTTATAAAGACATCCATTTATATGTTTACTTTTTTACATTTCCCTAATCGTGTTTAAAAATTACTGTGTTTAAGGTATTCGCACAGAGTGATAAGATCTCTGCTTTTCATGTGGCAGTCTTGTGTAGTCGAAAGGCTGCCACAATGAATTTGATTTTGTTTTAATATGCCTTTCGGCGTTAATCAACCACTTAATTGTGGCTGTGCTAGTTTATATCAGTCGACACCAAGGGGTATAAGAGGCAATTACAACGGCTGCTTGGCACATCTTAAGTGTAAGCAAATAGGCATTCTGAAGTCCCAAATTACTGTGATGTTACATTTCATGGATAATCTCAATCTCGGTCCCTCTACAATAGAGGGAAATATTACAAATACCATGGGTTAAATGACATAAGATGAAATTTCAAATCTGATTTCTCAGTCTATTATATTAATGGAAATCAGTCTATGATATCAATGGAAATCAGTCTATGATATCAATGGAAATTGACAACCATTAGATTTTTAACATAGAGTCATGGAGTTTGGCCTATAGCAATTGACAATATATAAAGGGAGTAATTGGGAAAGTGGTAACAATCGAATCTGTACTATGTGAATTGGAAAGTGTGGGCAAAAGCAGTAGTTAGAAAGTGGTCAGTGGGTATTGCATGCAATGAAGTGAAAATCAATTTTTTTAATTTATTAAATAAATTTATTTTACTTGTTATTTATTAAAAAAAAACTATAAAATTAATTTTTAATTCAATAAATAAATTAATAAAAATCATTTATTTAATTTGTTATTTATTAAAAAAATATAAAATTATAAAACCATTTTTTTAACTTATTAAACAAATTTACTTGTTATTTATAAAAAAACAAAAAATATACATGTTAAGAAAACCATTTTTTGAACATATTAAACACATTTATTTGTTATTTATATAAAAAAACCAAAAAAACATTTATAAATAAAAACACCTTTTTAAAATTAAACAAATTAACATTTATATAACATATTAAACAAATTTATTTATTACTTATCTAAAAACCAATATATATATATATATATATATATATATATATATATATATATATATATATATATATATATATAT
>ML781388.1:381094-415462 GCA_009831015.1 Picea engelmannii | reverse complement strand
TTAACCTTAAACAAATTTACTTGGCAGGTACTTGCAGCTTAGCTGCTCTCTTGTTCTCTTATATAGTTTTTGAATGGCAAATAAGCCTATATTTGAAAAATGTAAATGAAATTTTAACTTTTTAGAATGATATGGTGATTCTTAACTTTGCTTTGCATAAAAAAATAGAGAAGTATAGTAGAGTGCCACATCAATACAAAAGCATGTATATTTTGGCTTCGTTTAGAAATATTAAATATATTTTTTTCTTCTTAATTTCTTTTCGCAAAACCTATTAAATATTATCAAATAATAATTAAAATAATTATAAAAATAAAATTATTTATTATTATTATTATTTGTGATTTTTATTAATTTTAAGTACATTAATAATGGAAAATACTCTCATATTTCAAAGAGATCCAATAATTGATGTTAAATTTTATTTTTATATTGAGTAAAAATAGAAATAATACAAAATATTTTATCTTTATAATTTTAAATATATTTATCATATTCCAAGATGATTTTCCTAAAATATTCATTAAGGTGAGGTTTTTGCATGCTTAACTATTGGTTTCTAAAATTGATGAGAGTGTGCACTCATATTTAACTAATGCACACATGCTTCTAAAATGTCCATGCATTCTTATTTTAATAGCTTCATCCCTTGTTGAACTTACACATACTCAAGCTACCCACATCCACATTGAGTGCCATGTAGAATAAAAAACATTGAGTGCCCTGTAGAATAAAAAAGTGAATGTGCTATAAATGTATGCACAATTTTTAAAGTGTGCATGCATTATTAACACTTGTGCATTCCTTTGGCTCAAAAAAGAAAAGAACCGTGATCCTCTCTTTTCATTGATTTTCCATACCTACATCATTCTTTTTTCCCTTTGTTCTCCAACCCACACATGTATTTTGTTGATGATTCAACCTATATTTGATGAGAACAAGCACGAGGGATGTTTTTGCACCACTTGTATTCAACCTTTTCAATAGATGAATTCTCATTTTGAAGTAGGTTTAATTCCAAATGTCAATTTCACATTTGTTAAATTATACAAATTTAAATAGTTTGAAAAATCTTTTTATTGTTTAAATGCAGTATTTATTCCATTGGGATGGATACAAACATTGATTTGAATTCAAACCCAAATCTCCAACCACCCCCATAAGATCCATACATGAAAATTATTCAATATTTAGATGAAATTAGAAACCTAATTGGTGAGCCTAGGAATACTAGAGATCCATCTCATATTTCCTTAGCCACTTCACTAGACACCATTGTTGCTTCCATTGGACATGGCCATGGCTAGTTAAATGATATATTTGAAAACATGGCTAGGATGAGGGAATATCACTCAACCAACATGAGTATGGAAGAGGTGAAATATTTTCATATTACCAAAGAGATGATTGTCCGATCATTTATTGAACCTAGAACCAACCAACGCCTTGAATCAAGAAAGAAGATTCTTTGCGTGGGTTGGTGATACAAAAAGGATCCAGAGAAGACTAAGGATAACTCATAATTCACATAAGTAACCCAAAAAGCTCATAATGGCCTCAACAGATAGAGAAAGGGAAAAAATTCAAAGTCCTCAAAACTTAGTGAAATTGGCATCATTACAAAGAGTGTGTCACAAGATTTTCAATGATGTAAACGACTTGTCAAACAAAGTTACGGATCAAAAGATATTCACGGTCAAAGTTTTGGTCAACCTAGCCCAGTTAGCAGGGATGAGTCAGCATCTGTACTATCGACGTTAACATCAATATAGACGATTTCATCTTCTTTATAGTGTACGTGGCACATGTAGAGGGAGACACATGTCAACATGGTGATGTGGCAGCACAAGAAGCTGCCACATGTTAGTCATTTTTGGACTTTTCCGATCAAATTCGTGGACCAATGGGATGGTGCCATGTGGTAGTCCATAAAACCATGTGGCAGACCATACAACCACTCGGAAGGTGATGTGGTAGGCTGACATGGCAGATGTGATGTGGCATACTGTACAATCACCTGACAGGTGACATGGCAGAGGTGACGTGGCTATCCGTGCAATGAGGTGACATTGGCCAATGAAAGGCCACCACGTGGCCCAGTCATGGGATACCACGTGGCAGTGGGAAAATGCCCAAGGATGCCTAACAATGAAATTTTAAAATGGGTAAGGGGTTGGATGGCGCCAACCCCCAGTCCACTAAATCCATCGCCAAATTTGGTGGGATCCACCACCGCCAAACTACACTCAAAATTTAGCAACAATCCTGATGGATAAACATATATATATTCCTTGTATTAAAATGGGAGGTATGCTGTCTTGACCTCGAAACCTCCTCTAACCAAAGCACTTTAAATATATCCGTCAACCAACTAGCCAAACGTCTATGTTGGTATATCCTCCAACCAATATTACTTAAGAGCCGAGTTTTCCATATTTCAAGGGTCAAACCAGGGGGATAACAACCGTACAGAAGACACAGAAATCGATAAATTCCCCATGAATTTAATTGCAGGTGCAGGCACAAAAACTGAGACAAATTTTCTCAAGGGCTTGAAAGTGCCAGACTCGGATCGAGGAGTGGAGATAGTCCTTTTTGGGTAGTTCGAAGCAACGAATTCAGTGGTGCTATTTTTTTTCTGATCTGAGCAAAGATTCTGCAACTTAACTCCAGAATGAGGTATACTTATGTATTTTTCCAAATTATTTTGTTGAGTTAATAAAAAAGGCCTACCCATTTGAGAGAAGGAACCAGAGACGTAGTACACCAGGGATGAACTTCGTTATCAAGTTTTTTTGTTCATATATGATGCACATGTCTCTTCATTATTGATTTATTCCTTCTTTATAGTGCACTTCAATTTATGCTTATTTAATACAATTATTTAATAAGTCACATCGATGAAAAGATCCTGGATCATGTTGGTATCAGAGCAATCATATTTGACTTGAATTGTTGAGTGTAAATGATTACTAGGTCCAAGCATAAGCAGGTTGAAGGAACTCTTAAGAATTCCAATCCCAAAGATGCTTGTGCATCACGAAGGAAGAAAATGGCCGAAGTGGACAAGCGTAATGAACAAGAGAAAAAATTCCATATGGTCTTTTATCGCATGTCAGAAATGGTCGAGCGAATGTTTGGAGACTATGAGAAGAGGATGAAGAAGAAATGTAATAAATAGGAAGCAAAAGTAGATGATAATTCTTCAGTGAATCAAGGGGCTGGAGGAGACCCTCCTAAGCCTCCATCTTCACCATCAAGTTCTATTTCTTCTTCCTCTGAGCATTCTCATCATTCTTGTCATTCTAGCCATAAAAATTATTTTAAGAAACCATTGTTAAAGATTCATGTAAAATATTGTTTTACCTATGTTTAATGGAGATGCTACTCCTTAAAACCTAGATAATTGGATATGATAGGTTGAAGTATATCGTTGTGTTCAAGAAATTGATGAAGAGGAAGTTAAAGTGAAATTGACCTCTCTTCGGTTGGAAGGCACCGCTCTCCTATGGTGGGAGAGGAAACTTCAGGACATAAGTAAGTGTGGTAATCTTCTTTCCTCATGGTTGGAATTTAAATCAGTGAAAAGGAAGCAATTATATCCATTGGGTTATTTACATAAAGCAATGATGGAATGGAAAAATTTAAGACAGAGTAAAGGTCAAACTGTACAAAATTTCATGGAAGAATTTAGGAAGAAATATCTTGCATTAAACATTCCTTTGGATTCTTATGAAACTTTGATGAAGTATATTGGTGCATTTCACAGTTATATTATTCATACTTTACTATTGTTTAACCCCACTAGTCTTGATGAAGTTTGTGTGCAAGCCATTCACTTTGAGAACAGGGGAAAGCATGCTCAAGAATATCCCACAAAGAAACCTTCCAATCTCCCACATAAGCAGTTTAAGAAGTTTAAAAGGAAAAACAAAATATTTCCATTGTAAAGAGGGAAGAAGGAAATCCATATTGCACTCATTGCAAGAAGAATGATCATGATGACGAACATTGTGGGAAACTACATCCAGAGAAGAGACCGAAATAGTTTGGTGTAAAGGGGAAGACAAAGACCGTTGCTACAATGCAACAATATATTGGTTATGATTCAGGAGATGAGGGAAAGATCACAACGATTGGAGTACAAGGTAAATATTTCCTTCATGCTAGTTCAAATTCGAATAATGAATCTCATGATGATGAAAGCAAGAGGAATGAATTATTTCATATAAGAGTTGTATCTAAGGACACTAAGATAGATACATTATTTGACCCGGGTTGCTAAGTAAACTTAATATCTGAAGCACTTGTCAAAAAGATGGCTCTTGAAAATAAACCACATCTAAAGCCTTATCCTCTTGGTTGGGTATGTGATAAAGAAAAAATTAATGTCACCAAGCAATGTAGGGTTAGATTTGTTGTTGCTTCAAAGTTGATTGATGAAGTGGATTTGGATGTTGTATCACTTGATATATGTGGCATAGTGCTAGGTATTCCTTATCTTTATGATAGGAAAGTAGTATTCTTTCATCATGAGAAGAAAAATCACCTTACTAAAGGGGGAGTGGAATATATTGTTAGAGCCCACAACATGAGGGTAAACACCACACTTGTTAGTGCAAGACATATGAAGAGACTCATAAACAATAATAAGATATACGTACTCATGTTTGTAAGGGAAAAGGATGTCGGAACATCCAACACTTTCCAAGGACGTGATCCCTCTCATAACAAATAATTAATTGATATTGTTTCTAAGTATGATGATATTTTCCAAGAACCGGATGGATTACCTCCTAAGAGGGAAATCCAACATGAAATACATCTTCAACATGTTTGTCCTCTTCCGAATGTGGGAATGTACATGATGTCAATTTTAGAGATGACAGAGATCAAAAAGCAGGTACAAGGCTTATTGGATCAAGGGGTCATTAGGCCCAATGCATCTCCTTGTGGTTCTCTAATCGTGATGGTGCTAAAGAAGGATGGCACATGGAGAATGTGTATCAATTAACGAGCCTTAAATAAAATCACGGTGAAAAATTGATACCCTCCTCCTCGTATAGATGATTTACTTGATCAATTAAGGAATGTTTTTTATTTCACTAAGTTGGATTTGTGCAATGGATACCATCAGATAAGGGTTGTAGAACATGACGCGTAGAAAACTTCCTTTAAAACCAAACAAGGATTGTTTGAGTGGTTAGTTATGCCATTTGGGCTTTGTAATTCTCTAGAAACCTTCATGCATGTGATGAATGATGTGTTCAGGCCATTCCTGGATGATTTTGTGATTGTATATTTAGATGACATTCTTATATTTAGTGGGCCTTGGGATGAACATGTAAGGCATGTAAAAAAAGTATTGGATAATTTGCAAAGGGAAAAGTTGTATGTAAAATTATCCAAATGTGAATTTGGTAAGATTGCACTTGTGTACTTAGTTCATATTGTAGGAGGAGGACAATTGAGAATTGATCCTTCCAAGATTGGTTTACTTGTAAATCGGCTCAAGCCCAAAAATTTAACCGAAGTACAGAGCTTCTTAGGTGCAGTCCAGTACTTGAGGAGATTCATTTCAAACTTCTCTTTTATTGTAGCTCCTTTGCATTCCTTAACCAGTGTGAAGAACACTTTTCAATGGGGAGGAAAGAAACAAAAATATTTCGACACTTTGAAGGAAAATATAAATACCACACCAATATTAGCACTGTCGAATATTCAACAGGATTTTGAGATCGAGACAGATGCCAGCAGATACTCCATGGGTGCGGTATTGATGCAATATCATAATCCGATCTGTTACCACTATGAAACTTTTAACCAATTTGTTGCTAACTATCCTACATATGATAAAGAGTTGTATTCATTAGTTCAAAGCATAAATAAATGGAAGAACTACTTTTTAGGGAAGGAAACAATCATACATAAAAATCATCAACCCTTATAGTATCTCCAAGAACAAACCATGCTGCAACAATATCGAAATTATAGGTGGATGGGTTTTCTTCAAAAATTGCATTTGGTAATCAAATACAAAAAGGGTATGAGTAACAAGGTAGCTGATATGGTTTCTAGACCTCCTATTGTTGCTTCTATTATTTTGAAGAATTCTTCTTTATATCATGATATCTATCTGGAACGATATCTCGTTGATGAAGATCTTAAAGAAGTATTTGAGAAGATAACCCATGGTGCATAGGTAGAGAACTATTGTTTGCAAGAAAAACTACTCTACCATATTGGAAAGTTATGTATTCCTACAAGTGAACAAGTCCATGTAATACGAGAAGCTCACACTTCTCTTGTGTTTGGGCATTTTGGGGTAGGAAAAACTATGGCTCATATGCAAATATTTTTTTACTGGCCTTAGATGAAAGCAATTGTAACTGAATATGTAAAGGGGTGTGTGATGTGTTCTACTTGTAATCCCACTAATAGAAAATTGGGGCTATACTCACCACTTCCCGTTCCATCCCATCCATGGGAAAGTATCTCCATAGATTTTGTAAGGGGTTTACCAATGTCGAAAAGGGGTCATGACTATTTGTATATTTTAGTGGATAGGTTCAACAAGATGTGTATCTTGATGCCATGTAAAAAGAAGATCACTACTGAGCAGACTGTTAATCTCTTCTTTCAGTATGTTTGGGTTCACTTTGGGTTACCCACATCCATTGTCTTGGATCAAGATACTCGATTCCTTGGGGATTTTTGGACAATATTGTGGAGAATGATGGACACCAAGTTGAAGAGGAGCACTGCTTTCCATCCATAGACCAACGTATAGACAAAAGGTTGTTAACTGAACATTGGTAATTTTTCTTCGAGGCTACTACAACAAGCATCCCAAGTTATGGGATGAACATATACCCTATGTACAACATGCTTACAATCGAGCCTTACATTCCTCTACTAATTGTTTGCCTTTCGAGACATGTTTTGGATATTTTCCTAAGGTCCCTATGGAATTGATGTATGGGATAAATGTTGATTCAAATGAAGAAACAAATGAAGACATATCCCACAATTTCATTCAGAGGATCCAGCAGGTACACCAAGATGTTAGGGAACAATTAGAGAAAATCCAAGCACAGTATAAAGCTCAACATGACAAGCACAGGGTTGATCATCAGTTATAGGTTGGAGACTAGGTATGGCTTCACATCAACAAGGAGAGATTGAAGGGTGAAGGCAAGAAACTCAAGCCCATTCAATATGGACCCTTCCCTATTTTGGAGAAAATTTGTACCAATTCTTTTCATCTATATCTTCCACCTTATCTGCATATTTACTCAGTTGTAAATGTAGAAAACTTGAAACATTTTGAGCCTCCCATGATCATGGATCAGGGTGAGTAAGTTTCAATACATTCAACTAATTATTTTTCTCTTGAGTACTTGGATGAGTTAAAGGAATATATAATCCTAGATAGAAGGACGAGGACTTCACTCAGGGGTGATGTTGATTATCTTTGAGTGGTCTTAAAGGGCACACATCCAAGAAAGACAAAGTGGATTGAGAAGGACAAGGTGAGGTAAATATTCCCTCACTTATCTGTTGATTGATGAGATATTTTGGTGGTCCAAAAATCTCTCAGTCTGAAGGCGTGATCCAAAAAGGATCCATATAATACTAAGGATAACTCAGAATTCACAGACACAACCCAGGAATCTCATAATAGCCTCAGCAGATAGAGAAAGGGAAAAAAATTAGAGTCCTCAAAACTCAATGAAATTGGCATCATCACGAAGAGCACGTTGTAATATTTCCAACGATGTAAATGCCTCGTCAAAGGGAGTTACATATCAAAATATATTTGCAGTCAAAGTTTTGGTCAACCTAGCCCAGTCAACAGGGATGAGTCAACATCTGTATTGTTGATGTCATCATTAGTATGGATGACCTCATCATCTGTACAGTGTACCTGGCACATGCAGAGGGTGACACGTGTCATGATGACATCAACATGACGTCAGTATGGTGACATGGAAGCACCAGAATCTTCCATGTGTCACTCATTTTTGGAATTTTATGGTCAAATCTGTGGACCAATGGGAAGGTTCCACGTCGGAGTCTGTACAACCATGTGGTAGACCATACAACCACTCGATAGGTGATGTGGCAAGATGACATGGAAATATGACATGGTAGAGGTGATGTGGCTATCCATACAATGAGGTAATGTGGGACAATGAAAGGTCACCATGTGTACTAGTCATGGGCTGCCACGTGGAAACAAGAAAATTCCCAAGGATGCCCAACAACCAAATTTTAAAAGGTATAAGGGGTTGGCTGGCACCAACCCTCAGTTCACTAAATCCACCGCCAGATTTTGTAGGATCCACCACCGCCAAAATACACTCCAAAGTTAGCATCAATCCTAATGGATAAACATATATGTATGCCTTGTATTAAAATGGGAGGTTCACAGGCTTGACCCTAGAACCTCCTCTAACCAAAGTGCTTTAAATATATCCACCAGCCAACTAGCCAAATGAATCTGTTGGTATATCCACCTACCAATATTACTTAAGAGCCTATTTTGCTAGATTTGAAGGGTCAAACCAGGGGGCACACGACCGTATAGATGGCATGGAAATCGAGAAATTCCTCATGAATTTAATTGCAAGTGCAGGCATGGAAACCGAGACAAATTTTCTCAAGGGCCTAAAAGTGCCATACTCAGATCGAGGTGTAGAGGCAGTCGTTTTTTAGTAATTTGATGCCACGAATTCAATGGTGTTGTTTGTTATCTGATCCGAGCAAAGTTTCTGCAGCTTAACTCTAGAATGAGGTATACTTATGTATTTTGCAAAATTATTTTGTTGAGTTAATAAATATGCCTACCTATTTGAGAGCAGGACCCGTAGATGTACTACACTAGGGATGAACTTTGTTATCAAGTTTTTATGTTCAGATCTGATGCATATGTCTCTTCATTATTGAGTTATTCCTTCTTTATAGTGCACTTCAATTTATGCTCATTTAATACAATTCTTTAATAAGTCACAACGATGAAAAGATCCCAAATCAATTGGTGTACATTCCAATCATTCATATACAACTCAATGGAAAAGTGGTTTATGGTACTGGATACAACCCTTGCAATAACGATTAGGTTCAATTGTATTTTGTATATAAATTATGGGCCAAGTTTATTATGGGTACCATGTCAACTATTTTGACATTGGTAAATTCCATAGGGTTGGTCTTGGGTCTACTAATGATTGAGAAAGGGTCAAGCATAACCCATTGATAGGGTCATGGCTAATAAGGCATACACCTACCCCCCCCACCAACCACCTCACCTTGGAGACAAAATTCATGTGACTAACACTGTGATATTCACCTTGACACATAGTGTACTTGAGTAGAGTGTATTTATCATGACATCCTATCAATATCCATTTATAGATGATATTATAACACTACGGGTAGGGCCTTCATTCCACATTTCCAATTATAGAGAGGCCACAACGTCGAGCTAGGTTAGGTAATCTAGTTCCAATTTAGTTGTTCCTTATTGATGCTCTCATTATGGGCATACTTATTATGGGATGATAGAGATTAGTATGTAGGATAGTTTCATGGATGAGGTTAGTATGAAATATTTTTTAATATTTTCATTGATTAGGTATATAAATGAAATTAACAAATATTTGGTAAACATAATTGCAAATTTCACAACCATCTTTATTTGTTTGGCATGTATAGCTCCTATGAAATGACAATTTACGTTTAGGTGGAAAGATACATATTATCTCATAGTTAATACACTAATTGTAGTAGCATGTTCCATTGGGGCACCCCACAATTATGTATTGGGATGAGTTTATGTTTCTTTCCCTAAAATGATGAACTCAAGTTATAAATCAAAGATGTGTATAATTATAACCATAAATAACTTAAAATAATTGCACATGTCCTTTAATTATATAATAATTCTAAGAGAAATGCCAATAAAGATTTGAGGATGGGTAGTTGGGACCATGTGCTCTATTGATTAATTGATCTTAGTCGGTTTCAACATTTTTTCCATGTCTTGTTCTTTATTTGATTACTAATAATATACATGACTTATTCTAAATGATATCACTACTTTTTTTATATAGTGAAGGGACACTCTCTAGCCATAAATAACTTAAAAAAATTGCATATGTCCTTTAATTATATAATAATTATAAGAATAATGATAGCATATATGAGGGATGGCAGTTGGTACCATGTGCTCTATTGATTGATTGATCGATCTTAGTCAGTTTCAACATTTTTTCCAAGCCTGGTTCTTTATTTGATTATTAATAATATGTATGAATTTTTTTAAATGATATCAATAATTTATTATAATTAATGTATTCTCTCTTTATTTATTATATTCTATTTTTAAAGTAATAAAGTATATGTCTCTTATTAGGTTCTCTTTCATTTGTGCATTTTAATTTGAATAATTCAAAGTAATCATTGAATGCCCTACCATTTGTAATAATAATATTACCATTTGTAATAATAATATTCATTGAATATGGTATGTTTCATCTTACACATTTAGTTACAGATTTACACATTTTATTAAAGTAGGTTTAATCTATTTGGTTCACATTTAGTTACAGATTTACACATTTTATTAAAGTAGGTTTAATCTATTTGGTTCTCGATGTAGCAGTTTTGAAATGTTGAAGTGAAAGTTATGAGTTATTTACATTTTCATTTTGTATGAACTTTTGTTTAAAAGTAAAGTCAATCTTCTCAAGTATGTATTGATTTCAATTGTATCATCATTGAATTTATATTATGATATATTCATTTAGAAGTTATACAACTTTACTCTTTTCTTTCGTGTGCAACTTCATCTTTATCATTTAATTTATGATGTCTTCAAGGCCATTAAAGAGTTGTAAGGTTCAACATTATGAAGTGAATAATATTATGTCTTCAACATGAAAAAAGGTCATCAAAGAGTCATAAGGTTCACCATTATGAAGTGAATAATCATAGCCTTTTATCATGAGCATTCTCTTCACTTGATTTAATACTTCTTCTTAACTTTATATTATTTTCTTAAATTTATATTATTTTCTTAATTTTATATTATTAATGGTTTTTTCCAAACCATTTGATGTCACCTTTAATCATGTTGATTACTTTATATTAAAACATGTGTTTTTAATTATGTTGATTACTTCATATTAAAATATGTGTCTATGCTTATATAGAAATTGTTGATTATTTGTGCCTAACCTTCAAAACTTACTTTATTGAATAATTTTAATTTTGTTTTACATGTCTAAATCTTAATTCGAGAGATTGTTTCCTAACCAATTTTGTTCAATATTAACTTACTTTATTGAATAATTTTGTTTTACATGTCTAAATCTTAATTCAAGAGATTGTTTCTAACCAATTTTGTTCAATATTTTGGGCTCTCTTTTCTACTTAGCCAATTTCCTTAACCTCTTTTACTAATAATAAAAATGTGTATTTAACATTTCTTCGTAACTTTATATTATGTACTTGCTTATTTTATTAATGGTTCTTTCCAAACCATTTGATTTGATCTTTAATTATGTTGAGTACTTTATATTAAAACATGTATCTATGGTTATATGGAGAATACTGATTATTGTGTCTAGCATTCAAAACTTAATTTGTTGGGTATTTTTTTACATGTCGAAATATTAATTCAATGGATTGTTATCTAACCAATTTTGTTCAAGATTTTGGGCTCTCTTTTCTACTTAGCCAATTTCCCTAAGCTATTTTATACTGATAATACAAATGTATATCATGAATAAATGACATAGCTAATCTCTTTGCTAAATCTCATTTATGTTATTTAGTTTATTTGAGTTAATAGTGGCATTTCAGTATACCAATGTTTACAGTACTTCAATAATTAACCTAGTATGATTAATTTCAAAGTTTGAATTTAGTATAAGAAGTTGTCATTATATTTACTTCATAATTAACCTAGTATGATTAATTTCAAAGTTTGAATTTAGTATAAGAAGTTGTCATTATATTTTCTCCACTAATGCATTGTAAAATATAGTGATTCAAGACATGCATGATCTATTTTGACTTCTTTTGGGTCATTTTAAGCTTTGGATTTTATGTATTAATAAAAAAATTGATGAAGATCACAAATTGTTGTCCCTTAATTGATAATATTATTTCATATACCATTGTTGGCCAGTTCATCAATTTGATATTATCCAAGTTTCTCTATGAATTATTCTTAAGTTTGTTATATATTTTATCTTCAAGCAGGTATAATAGCAATGTTGAGTGGGAATTCTTAATCTAGATATTTCCTTTTGAGATCAATTTGAAATGTTATATACTTTGGTTATTGCTTATATCTCTTCATATTATTTTAAGCTCATTCGACTTCTTAGTGCTAGTAAGTTCTCCATTTTCTTTTGTTCATTTTTGAAACCATGATATTCTCATATTGATAATTATCTTGCAAGTGTTTCGATACTAGTAGGAGAGATAGATTAGCCATATCCACCTAGAGTTTAAAAATCACTCAATATTTAGGTATCATATGTCAAGTTAAATATAGTTAATGCGAAATTTGTTTTCTTATTCTAGTTGATTTTCATATTTTTGTACTAATATAGCATATTAAAAATGTGTATGAAGTCACCATGGGTTTATTTCATTTACCACCTATACATGAGATGGAACAACCATCTTTGATTACACCCTTTTTTGGTGCACCATTTTTTTCGATGTTGAATTGAAATGAGGCATTAAGAAAAACATTTTTTTAGATCCATGAGTTTAGTTTTTTCTTGTCTAGTTGTTTTACAAACTAGACTTTTGTGGTTTTGTAGTAGCCTAAGTTGGTTGGATTTTTTTCTTACAGTACATGGTAGAATTTTTTCATGGCCATCCTATATTCCCAACAATTCATATGTTGCACATCCACCCTACCATTGGTATTCTAACCTCTCCCACATGATCCATCCTATAATATTCTATCCATGGGAGTTTATCACTTCCCACCTCCACCACCACTTTAGATGAATCCTTATAATATTGATGCACCTATTTTAGGGTTGAGTTTACCTTCTTATGTTTCTTTAATCTACCGTAGACATGCCTTTGTTCCATATACTAGTGATGTAACCCCATTAGTTTCCATTATAAGTTTTTATCTACTATTATTGCATCGATAGTTACTACATGAAATTAGGATGTTAAATAGATGGCTCCACCTCCTAGACAAAAATCCCAATCTTTGGCATCACCCTCCTGTAAATAGGTTTATTCAACAATTGCATGTGGGTCCATTGCAAGTGATACATGATCCCATGCATCGACCAAGTCTGATAATTCACGATCATCCTATTCACCACTACTACATGGTCCATAAAAGAAATAAATTTTTTAAATGCATATTTTGAATATGAGGTTGTATAGGATTCAAAATAAATGAAATGCTCAAATTCCATGTATCATGTTTCAATTATATGCATGTGAATAATCTACATTGACCACTTCCCAAAAATTTATTTGCACATTTCCTCTCGTTGTTGATTCTTCTTGATTTTTTGTTCCCTCTATTATTACTATAGAACACCATTGGACTATAGATTTGGCATATTGAAGAAGGGAATTTTCATAAACCTCATCTCCTCCATAAAAAGTGTATTTTTAATTCATGTACTAGTTTTTTCATGCTCACCTTTCCCATGCCTAGTCTCAAAATAGTTTAAATATGTCACATGATTCTATTTTGGTGCAATAAACTCAACTATTAAAATACTTTGACATTTTTGAACTATCCCACACAACCATATGACCAAATCCAAAGTCAATCAATTTTCATAACTCTCTCCTTAAAGTGATCATAGAACATATGAAAGCAATGTTGTACATAATGTTGGTTATGGAACCTATGATCACTTATGTAGAAGTTAGATTCCTTCAAAATTATCCTCTTTTATTCACTACTATATGGCTCATGCCTATATGTGATTTATACCATTATGTTGACCTAATCTCAATGATAATATTGGTTCTTAATATCATTTTTTGGTTGGAGGGTGTACTTTTTAGCAAAATCCACAACCAATAGTACTGAAGGAAATGGTATATATTCATATCCTAAACTTATCATATATCCATTGTGCCACATCATTATGGGAAATTACTCCTTGTGGTATTTTGGTCACAACCAAAATAGATCAAAACCCAAGGAAACTTGTCTCAAACTCTAATTAAACAATCAATCAGGAATAAATACCTATAATAACTAACTTTCAAGAAAAGAGAAGAAAAGTGCACTTGCAATCCTATGTTTGGATTAGATCCCACTTGATGCCTTTCGCTATGGAATTCCTTCTTGGCAACCCTTTGAAAGTCTTGCAGATAAATAAATATGCAACTGCAAGAAAGTAGTTATCCACTAACTAACTAATTGAAAATAGTTTAGATTTGATGTTAGATTCAAAATAACATACATATAGTATCATAAGAATCATAAAATAAAACAAATAATCAGACAACAATGAGAGTTGTTTTATTGATGACAGAAAAAGGGGTTGGTTACAACTTGCAACTACTGCGGCACCATCCTAGAACTAGGCTCCAAGTTCCTCCACCCAAGGATGAAAATGTATAGGAGTACCTCCAACACTCTAAACTCTAGTAGTTCAATGAAGAAAAAGGTGTTCTTCCTGACGAGACAAGGAGAATACAAATTCTGGAAATGAGGGTTTCTAGGTAGAGGCGACAATCTCATACACTATGGAAACAAGGCACTTCCAGACTATTATTCAAAAGGCCAAAATAATGGTTCATTTCTTAGCCATCTTGCATCTCCTTTTCCTCCACCCCAAGGATCTCTTTTATACTCCATTTTGATGGTTAGAGTCATTATGTACAGTATTTAGGAAGTTAGGGAACAAAAAAAACCATAAACTATGCTCGAAATGTCAGGATTATATGTTTTTGAATGAAAATTAACATTTACATGGGTTTCTAATAGGAAACCCATGTATGTACACAAGTTTCTTTAAGGAGCATCACATACACTTTTATAAATGATGTTTTTAACTAATTTTTTTAGAAGGAAAAAGAAGATTTAAGTCCTACAAGTGGGGAAAGGGATGTAAAATAGGCCAATGAGTCATCATGTGCATGTATAGTGGAAAATGACACTATAAGATATGCCCCCTAATGTGTGAGGTCAGAAGAGAAACCAATGACTGAAATACATTACAAAATACATGAGATAGTGGAGGGTCCATTGGGTAGGAGTAGTCGAATACCAATCCCAGAACAATACCTATAATAGAAACATGTAAGATACTCTCTTCTCAAGTTGGGAATTCCCATGCTTGATTATGACGTAAGCATGGCCGCTAATCACATACACTGCAGATCCATGAATGATATAAATATAAATGATGCCCATGGAAAAAAAGAATATACATAGTGGATCCATGTGATATATAGTAGTAGTAATCAAGGCCATGAAAAAATACATAATGGATCCATGAAAATGTAGATCATAACCACAAATAGATACACAATTGAGCTATATTTTAGGATCAAAATAGAGGATATCTAGAGACAAGGAAGTGAACAAACTAATCCTCTGCAAGTACCAATGTATGAGGGTGGCACAATCAATATAATTTGTGTAGGAGGACAAAAGAGGTGATGCTCGTAATTCACCCGAAGTCGATTATCTGACCCCTGTGGTACGATTTTGCACTATGTGAATAAAGGAGTTGAATTCAAACATAATGAGACATAGTTTGATTACCAATCATTGATGTATATCGTTAATAAACATGAGACAACCCACCGAGGGAGTCAATGTACCTAGTACAATCTAACAAGTGTGAATAAATTAGCTGATGTCGAACACATGATATAATCTATTGATCAAGAGACATTGATGTATTCCATTGTCAATAGCAAGGGAACTTGCTACTAATGACTGCAAGCCTCAAGGTACTAAAAATGACTCTATATCCCTGTCCCAGAGAAGTATGTGGTGAATTCAATAAGAAGAGATCCACTGGAAGGAAGGCATTAAGGCATCCTCCATCATGCAACATGACGGGTAGTAGAAGGCCAAATATTTGGAAGGACTCAGACAAAAAATATTGTAATAACCACACTGAGGTATGACTCTGGCATGTACCAAATGGAATAGCACATGGAAGAGACTCTTTGAATAGTAACCAATGATGAATAATACTAAGAAATATGAGGAATCCACCATTGGGTTCAAATGGAAACCAAGGTGCCACACGAATCCCTATGTGTGATGATTTTTGTTGACATCAAACATAAGGGAAATCACTCAGTCAATGACCAAAGATGGTTTGTCATCTGCTGAGCACAAGGTCACCTATTAATAATGGAAATAATCCCAGGGTACAACTATAGGTCATACTCTCATATCAACAAGTTGTAGTCGATAGGAGTAGACCCACCAACAAGAAGTCAGTGAGGACATTCTATACTGCCACAAGTGAGATACAAAGATACTTATGAAAATGAGAAATATTTGACTAACACGGGAAGGATGAATTGGAAAGACAAGGTTTCTGCAAAATAGCCAAAATAATTTGACTTCCCTTGAACAAAGACACAACACAGAATGTGACTTACGAGGCATGGACTATAAACTAAGATATGCTTGCGACATAGGGCGTGTCAACAAACACTCCATATGACTAGAAGAATAACCAACCGAAGGAGATTATGCTAAAATACAACAAAAATGACCTCCTAAAGCCATACTAAACCCAATAATGAGATGAAGACTCATATATTGTGTTTTGTTCAAGGGTGACACAAGTAGATGACATATATAAAATATTTAGACTCATTCCCATCCTTTTTTTTTGTCTTTTTCATATTATAAAGCATGAAAAAGAATAAAATAATTCTATGCTACATGGGAGGAAATGAGCATCGTAGGTGAGAAAAATAGTTCCAAGGATGAGGAACATACCTATGCTCAATGAAAGGAAACACATGCATGATATGGATGATTGGGGGAATGTTTGCTCTAGGGATAAAGGTGTCAAGTCGTAAAGAAAAATATTGCAAGGCTAGTGACTATTCAAGAATGAATATAATTGGCTTATACAACAACAAGTTGAAGCCAACATTAGTCTCGAAAAGTGTAAGCATTTAATATGCAATGTAGATACAACTTAACAAAAAAACTTGGAAGCTCTAGGGGTAATTTGGCCAAAACAAATTGAGAAGTAATGAGGCTTCATTGCAAAGTCATAAAAGTACTAAACAAATATTCTCATCCTACAATAAAACTACAACATGAGTGTCAAAATGGTGAGTAAGCTACTAACTAGGACACTCAATAAGGGGTAAGCTCTACCATTCATCAACAACTCCTTTAAAGCAGGTTTGAGGGGGTGATGATGTGAACGAATGGGATTGAACCTATGGTGAAATTGTGATTGGTAAAGATAGATGCATTATGTAGGCGGAGTTAAACCAACCCTAAATGCCAATAATGACCACAATATATAAATAAGGGATCCCCTTAGGTATTATCCGAAACTAGATTAATATGAATAAATGTAACTTCAACGCAAAGTCATGGTGGGACTAAACAAGGCTCTCGATCCTATGAAATTATTTCCGCATGGGTGCCAGAATTCAATCCAGGTTATAACTAGGGCACTTATGAATGGTAGGCTCTACCACATGAATTACAACACTTCTAAACAATAGAGAAGGTTCTTTGTCACAACTTAGTGGGGTGAATCCTAAGGAAACAAGAAACGGATAATTAAAAAATGCATGAAGGGGAAAATATAACCTATATTCCAGTTTCAATATTATTACTTGTTAGAATGGATTGACATGGAATGAAAAGGTACCAAAAAAAATGTGTCCAAAGTCTTATATATAAAACCGAAAAAACTCACATAGAAGTCAATAATTCCAATATTGAAACCTATGATAAAAACAAGCATTATGGGATACAGAACTTGAAAACAAGAAGCCCTAAAAGTATAATATGTATAGATCAATGCACAACCTTATGGATTATGCATCCTAGTGGTCCAGGTAGATCCCATTGCTAGGATCAGACCAAGAGTTTCTTTGGTGACAAACCTATAAAGTTTATTGTTTAGGAAGAGGTTGAAAATCCATAATCATAGCTTCAAGGATAGCCTCATCTAAAGGAAACTCAACATCTATGAAAATGGGGCTCGGCAACACAAAAATACTAGGGCTCGAGATATTACAAACAACAAGATCAAACTCAAGAGGAAAAACAAAGTCCCTCTGAAAAAAAGGGGAAAGTGAAGGATCAGATGCACCCATTGGATACAACACCTAATCAATTGTTGAGACCTTATCCCGAGGAGGAAAACATGAATGTAAATATTCCTTGTAAAAAAAAATGAATACTAGGGATAACATGCCACATAATTCACCCATGGTAGGGAAGAGTCTACTCGAACACTAGGAACACACAAAGGGGGAACATGTGCTAAAGATGAACTAGGATGGTGATTATCAGATGAAATTTGATCAATAGTGACAATATTTCTGTTGTGAGGGAAATGCATCATAATAAAAACCGTAAATAGCACATCCTTCATAGCATATAAATAATCACTCCCAAGAAGCATATTAAATTCTAAATTTCTTGGCACCACTAAGAGATCGACTAGAACAATTTCCCCACCTAAGGTGATAGGAAACCGTGGAAGAATCCCCATACATTCACTAGGTCTTCTATCGAAAGTGAGAAACTCACTGGTAGCTAAAACAAGCTTGGGAGAAGCCAAATATTTCCAAGGTGAGGAGGATAAAATACTTGTAGAGGATCCTTCATCTACAATACAAAGACAAACTCCTTTCAACATATATTCAACCAGAACCATTATCTGGAAAGGTGCAGAAGAAGGAAGGTGAGGCTCCACAAGATCATTCTAATAAAAGGAAACCATCCCATGAATTAGAGGGAGTGTACTCTAAGAGAGTGAAATTTATCCTTGTTTAGAAGGTACTAAAATGGAAATGATAAAGACATAGTCAAAATATGCATCAACCCTTGAAAGAAGAGTAGGATCAACCAAATATTGCATCGTCATGACCACTTTGGTAGACTCATCACTCTCAAAGAGAAGAGTGGGATCGACCGAATATTGCATAGGTACGACCATTTCTTCAACCAATGGTTGAATAGGATGAAAGACAACATGGTCAAGAGACGCATAATCCTCCAAAACTATATTGGTATCGATTGAATATGGAATCGACACGATAACTTCATCAACCAACGATTGATTAGATTGTTGGGTAATCGAAGATGACATAGAACTAGAATGGCCTTCATACAAGTACCATGTCTTCGTACCACAAGAATAGTAGGAAACAAATGAGTAAGGTGATCGTCTTTTCAAATATTACAAGGGAAATTGGTCTTACATCATATACGTCTAGGTTTAACAACAATATCAATTCCCCCAACATGAATTGCAAGGAGTTGTGGGTTGTCTTCAACATGACTCATAGAGGTTGTTGACATATATACAACATGAATAGTATAGGTTGGTTTCGTGTTCCCAACATGAATATCATAGGTTGGTTTTTAAACTCCAATATGACTTGTAGGGACTAAGGTCTTCCCCCAACATGACTTGCAGAGAACGATTGTGAGCCCCCAACATGTCTAGCAGAGGTTGGTTACACGTCTCCAATGTGACTAACATAGGTTGGTGATAGGACTCCAACATGAATCATGTAGGTTGGTGACTCGACGCAAGTATGACTAGCAATGACTGGAATTTTGGTCCCAACATGACTCACAGAGGTTGGTTGCTTGCACCCAACATGACTAGCAGAGGTTGGCAACACGTCTCCAATTTGAATAGAAGAGGTTGGTGAACTAATTCCAGTATGAATTGAAGTGACTGGACGTTTTCTCCCAGCATGACCCACAAAGGTTGTTTTCTTTCCCCCAACATGACTCACAGAGGTTGGTGATAGGTCTCCAACATGACTAGCAAAGGTTGGTGAACTCTTTTTCTTACTCTTTCTCTTCCTATTCCTTTTATACCTATGGTTAATAGTAGCAATACTTTCACCAGAAGAGGGTGAAGAAGAAGGCGTATATTTCTTGGATGTAGAAGGTGAAGGATCAACATCCATACGATGCCCCTGACATAAGGGGCTAATTTGAGAAGCATCAAGAGAATTAAGGACATTCAGAGTGATCCACAACCAAACTAGTAGTCCAACATTCATCTCAGGGATGTTTAAAGTGGCCATCATGGGGGAAAAAGCGTTTCCAAATAATGGAAAAGCACAAGAATACCCTTGGGAAGGGGTCCCTTGATTGGTATCCTCAAGAAGTTTAGCCAAAACTTTATTATGCACAGGTTTATCTCTTGTGGGATTGTTCATGTCCATAAAATTCTCATGCACTGACTCTAGTGAACCTGTGGTATGAAAACCCATGCCTTCTAGGAGGAGGCTCCATAATTTAAAGAGGAATACCAGGGGTCCTTATCAACCAGTGGAGCAGTTGGTCGACCATCTTGAATCAACAATCCAAAAGCCATGATGTTGACATAACCTAAGAACAACTATACAAAGAAACACTCCATTGAAAATTTCTAAGAGAAACATCACAATCAAACCAATTCTACAAAACTTCAGCCTAGGTGGATAAGGTCCTGAGTCCAAAGTAATGAAAATGTGGAAAGGGACCTTCCAGAAGAAGGCATGGGCTGATTAAGTCCCGTGAACCAGTGAACAAAAGAGTAAGAAGCAGTTATCCCGACCTCCACTTACCATCCTTATCCGGTGCAAGTTCCCATGCTTTGTAGGTTAGCCTCCAACAATACTGAAAAGTGTGATACAAAATATTCCCTAGGTACCATGGGAAACCCCCCTAAGTCACCTTTGAGATCCCTAGGAAAAACAACTAAGGCCACTAATTCATAGTCAATGTCTGGGGGGGTACAGTCGATAGTCAGGATCAAAGGTATGGGTAGGGTAACTAAGTATAAATCCTTGAAAGAACTACCTCTCATGAAGGTAAGGGCACTACCGAAACCCCCAATATACGATCTATCCACTACACTCAGTTAAGCTTCGAAGGGGTTATCTCCTTGGCTCTCCTTCCTGCGACCTCGTGTTTGACTCCTGTGTTAGAGGAGCTTCCTGGCTATACTTATATGATAGTTGGGTTTGAACTCTCCATAGCTTAGAATCCTATGTGTGTTTACCTACCTTGGAGAGTTATCTCTCCAATCCTAATTGAATTCCCTAACCCTAAACTTGTTTATGAAGCCTAGAAACAAACTCTAGTTAATTTTTAGTTTAGTGTTCATTTTAATGGTTGTTCCTTATTCAAAGGATACAAAAGTGAAAATGATATTTGAGACGCTTGAAAAAAAAAAAACTTATAAGAAAACTAGCAAACAAAAATTTATGCTAATTCTTCGATGAAAAAAAGTTTCAAAAAATAAAAATGCATGAACATTCCTTCAATCCTTGAAATTCAATTTTTTCCTTTCCTGATGCAAAATACACAATGCAAATTTCAAGAGAAATGAAAGAAGTAAAAAAAATGATTTTATTTCTTATTTTTCTTTTGAAATTCTCTTAATATGAGAAGACAAAAAAATCCTATGCTAACATCATTTTCTTTTTCAAATAACAATGCAAAGAAAGAAAGAGACATAACTAGCAAAAAACTAGGTTTTTTTTCCTTCATTTTCTTCTTCTTTCTACCAAAGAAAAACTAAAAAAAGATGCTAAAAGAAAGATTTTTTTGTGTTTTTATGTTTTAAAAATGTAAAGAAAGAACCAAATATAAGTTTTGGACCCAAATACAAACTCAATTTTCAAAGATGACCACAATATTCATAAGACAACTGAGATCCTGAGAACAAGACTAGTCTTATAGAAGTGCAATATAGGAGATAAAAATAAGAAAACGAAGCATCCAAATCTTTGTTTTTCTCTTTAAATATGATACTTTATCCCCCTACCAACTCCCAAAAACAATTTCATCCAAAACAAGGCCCAAAAAATGATGAAAAATAGTGAAAAAATCACGTTTTAGGGGATGTATGTGACTCTCTCCATTGTAGGTCGCATATATAATCTTGTGTACGTTACTTTGTTCATGAAAATTCACGTATGTAAGAAGCTGTACTCAATTAAACCCATGTACACCCAAGAAAAACCCCTCAAACTTGAGGGGGGAGGGCTAGAAGACTTAGAAAATATCAAAGAAATCAAGAGAATGTTGAACCAAGGTTCAAATAAAAAAAATAGGTTAAACAACAAATACAACCAGCAAGCACCCCTAATGATCCAAAAAGGGAGAATCCCCATTATGGTTGCCAATTCTATTACGATAAATTACTCTCTATGGTCTTTGGGTCAAAACCACAATAGATCAAAACCCAACTCTAATTAAACAATCAATCAGGAATAACTACTTATAATAGCTAATTTTTCAGGAAAAGTGAAGAAAAGTGCACCTGGAATCCTATGTTTGGAGTAGATCCCACTTGATTTCTTTCACTATGGAATTACTTCTTGACAACCCTATGAAAGTTTTGCAGATAAAGAAAGATGCAACTGCAATAAAGTAGTTATCTTCTAACTAACTAATTGCAAACAATTTAGATTCAATGTTAGATTCAAAATGACGTACATATATATCATCAGAATCAATAAATAACAAAAAAAATCGAACAAGAATGATAGTTATTTTATTGATGACAAAAAGGGGTTGGTTACAACTTGTAATCGCTGTGACACCATCCTGGAACTAGGCTCCAAGTTCCTCCACCCAAGGTCAGAAATGTATAGGAGTGTGTTGGCACAGGGGAAAACCCAAGTTTCAACTCTAACAATGCACCAACAAGCCCTAACTACTATACCTTTCGGCAACACCTGCGAAGTAGATGCAATCTCACCCAAGGTAGAAATAGGGGGTTGTAGGACACAAGTGTCTACAATCATAGGAAATGAAAAGTGAATCCAAAACACAACACCAATCAATATAGATATTCTTTTCAACGCTTAATCTTACTTCGGAAGTTATATCTCATATCCAACACAACAATGCAATAATAGTATATCAAATGAAAAATAGCACAACATCAATCACATAGAACACCAAGATATATGTGGTTCACCCTCTCCCTAGGGCTATGTCCACAGAACTACGTTTCTTGATATATTATATGAAAACATACAGTTATATCTGCACACTTAGCTACAGATCTCTCTCTCCTTCTCTCTCTCCTCGCTCTTCTCTATATCCCCCCCCCCCTACGCACCCAGCTGCAGGTTTGATCTTCGCACCCAGCTGCAGATCTTACAACACAGTATTAATAATGTTCTCACCAACAATAATCAACAATGAACAACATAATCCAACTTAGAACAAACCCTCCCAGGTCTTCTAGACCTTTATTTATACATTACATAGAAAAAGTCTAGGTATCAAAACCCTATATCCAAAACCCTAGGTACCTAAACCCTAGGTCAACTTGACTCGTACTTTAAGGGCTTCACCAACTTGTCTTTCCTTATTTTCCACGAGTTGCTCCAAATCACTCATTGATGGATTTTTCTGCTTGTTGAGTTGTCCCCGATCCATCTTCTTTATTGATCTGTCTTCCTTGATCTTCTATTTCAACAACTCGTTTCCCTTACTTCGCTCCTTCTTTTCTTCTTCTTTTACCACTTCAATCCATTCTAAGTTTATGTGCCTTCTATGCTCTTCGTACTTCGTCTTTCCTCTCTCTTCTTCTTTGCTTTCTTCCTTAATCCATAACCAAGAGCCAATAGAGTGCCTCCAACACTCTGCACTCTAGCAAGTCCAAGGAAGACAAAGGTTTTCTTCCTAATGAGATAAGGAGAATTCAACTTATGGAAACGAGGCTTTCCATGTAGAGGGGACAATCTCAGACACTAGGGAAATAGGGAACTTGTAGGATAATCTTCGAAAGGCCAGCATAATGGTGCATTTATTATCCATCTTGGTTCTCCTTTTCCTCCACCCCAAGGCTCTATTTTATACTCCATTTTTATGGTTGGAGTTTTTATGTGCTGGATTTAGGAAGTTGGGGAATGGAAAAACCCGTAAACTGAAATGTCAGGATTATATTTTTTGAGGTAATATTAACATGTATGCGGGTTGCTAATAGGAAACCCAAATATGTACATGATTTTCTTTAAGGAAAATTGTGTACACTTTGATAAATGGGGTTTTAAGTTTTTGAGGAGGAAAAAGAGGGTTTAATTCCTACAAGTAGGGAAAGGGATGTAACATAGGTAAATGAGTCATCGTGTGCATGTATAGTGGAAAATAACCCTATAAGACACATGAACATGTTGAACATATTGTGATTTTTTTCATAAAATTACTTACAACAATCACATACTTGTACTCAATGACATAAAAATGAGGGAATAAATACAATGTTACCTTTTAAAACTTGATTTCAAATTTCTAAGCACAATTTGAAAGAATATGTTCCCTTTAAGTACAAAAAACTAACTTGGAACATTTCCAATGTTATCTTTTTTCCTTATTTCCCACCATCTAGTTCATAACTAACATATTTTGAAGCTCCACATGTCAAACACCATCCTCCCAAATCCATTCTCCTTACTTTCATGGATGCATTGGATCAATAATGCAAATCCACCACACCTGGGGCACATCCCATCTAAAAACTATTTTTTATAATATGTTTGTCTATTGGGCCTTGGACACATGATACTATGAATACAGTCTCTTGATGAAATTGGTGGTAGTATGGATGATAATTATTTCACATTGTTAGTATGAACAACACAATGGATGCATGTGTGTGTGTGTGTGTGTGTGTGTGTGTGTGTGTGTGTGTGCCAATAACCAAATTATATGTGGCATTTGCAATAGCATGTGTTATAGTAAGTGAATATTATAACATACCAAGGTTTTCATTTCTTGAAAGTGTTTTGGTTGAGAATCATTCTTAAATATCTCATTGATTTTTATCTATGTCATTATATGTCAAGAAAGTCTTTAATGTGGGGTTCATGGTTTGTAGAACCCCTTTTCATTTTAGCACATCCTTCTAGCTATATGAAGGCTAGGTGTTTTCATGCCAAATTTTTTGTACTAGTCCCTTAACAACTTCAATTAATCTTTTATGTCAGAATGAGGTGGTCTACCAATAAAGGCTCGATAATCCATTTGATAATCATTGTTGAGGCTTTCTCTCATACTAGAATAATTTTGAAGGGTTTTATCACTTACTTCAAAAATTTTAGATGTGTGTGTGAGAAAGTGACATTTCCTTGTGGTATTGTTTGCAATTGATTCTAAAAATACACAATGGAACACATTATGGTCTTTTGGATGTATTGTTTCCAATTATATTAAAACTAGTCAGAATACTTCTAACAAAATGATGAGTGGTATTTGAAGTTTTAACTATCCATATGCCTAAATTTTCCTACAACATCCAATGTGTGTTATTTTAACAAATAAAAAAATAACTAACATTTAGATGCATAATTTTATGACTCAAAATACTCTTTAATAATTTTGTTGCACAACCAATCAATAATTCATTTATGTAACTTACCTTCAAGGATCATTGGGGCACTTTCATCTACCTAAAAAAACATATGAATTCCTTTTCGAGCACTAGATAGATTTGGTAAGGAAGGTGGACCCAAAGTCCACAACCCATCAACATGACATTATGGAAATTCACAAGGAGATCGTATAACTTCTTTCAACTGATGGTCAATATTTGGAATACAATAGACATGCTAGTGGTCAGTATGATGAATAGAAAATTGTTCAAAACTAGTCTACAACATAGGAGCCTCTTCATCAAAAGGTTGTACAAAATATGAATGTCTATTTTCTCACTCTATATACTTAGTGTCTACCAAAATTTCCATGTCTTTTTCAACCAATCATTGTTTGTTTATGGAACATTGGTTGGAAATTGACTTGATGTTAGAATTGGAATGGCCTCCCTTAGATGCATACACTTCATCTATGTTGATGAAGAATAGATCATTGTGACATATGTTGTGCAAGTAATTGAGGTAGTGATTGATGGATGCTAATGTTTTTTCATACCCATCTTTTTCTTTTCTCATAGCTCATTGATTTTTTTAGAGGGATTATCCTATAAAACTTTCTTTCTTGATTGCATATATGTCCCATATTCACAAGAATCAATGGCAACAAGAAAAAGTTTTTTTTTTTTCTTTCAAATCATACTGAACAATAAAAAATACCAAAACATCATTCTTTACCTGTAAATTCATGTGCTTGTGTAGAGTTCACCTTCTTTTTTAAGACAATGGGACTATGTTTAATGCCTTTTTTTTTATTCCAACAAAATCATGCACATTTTTTAATGCACATGTGTTTTTTCTACAAAGGACCAAAGATTGATTTAAAAACCATTATAGGGCCCTTTATATGGAATATGTGGTACAAGAACATGATTCGGGACTTATTAAAAGGCTTGGCACACCAGTAATGTTGTTTTAGGGTACAAAATTAGTGGTGATTTAGGGTACAAAATTAGTGGCTTCTAATGTATATAAAATTATTTTCAATCCAACACCAAGAATAATTCTCATGGCCGTTGTTGGGGTTCTTTAGCATCTAAGTGGGATATAGGTGCCATAAGCAGGTTTTGTGCATTGGAAATGGGTTTTAATGCCTAATCATGTTCAAGGGGGAAACGAGGGGAGTAATCCCTAAATGAACCCTCTTGTGATAAAGAACCATTGTTATGGGAGGGAAAAAATTGGAGTTGAATCCCTTAACATATCTTCTCAGACATAATTGACATGAACAACACCTACAAACCAGAACACAAATCCTATATAGACAATCTTTAGAATTAGAATTGGATAGATATGCCATTAGAAGGTTTTCTACATTGGGGATGGGTCATGGGGCCTTGACCATGGTCAAGGAAAAAAACCAAAAAACTTGGGATATTCTTGAATCTTCTGAGGCTCAAGAGCCTTAAATAATTCCTTTAACCAACACATGAGTCCTTTATAGTGGATTGTTGTGGGCCTTTGAGTGAGATACAAGGGTAATGAACATGTTTTTTGAATTATGAATAGGTATTTATGCCTAAGAATGGTCAACTAGAGAGACACGGGCCTTAATACCCAATTGAGCCTTACCAAGATTAAGTGCCATGAAAAACACCTAGAAACTATGATTCAAGCCCTCATTAGGGGGTATTTGGCCTAAGAGTTGGATATGGGTGCCACTAATATGTTTTACATGCCATGGATGTATTTTAGGGCCTTATCCATGGTCATGGTAAAGAAACAATTTCCTTAGTCCCTTGACCATGGTCAAGGGAGGGAAATAGTAACCTCAAGCCCTAAACATAGATTTTAAGTATTAAGCACCATGAAATCATCCTCAGACCATCACATTGGACCATGGATGGGTTAAAAGTCCTTTATGATCATAAAATAATGAAAATAAATTCCATAATATCTTATTGAAGCTTCTCAATCTCAAGATACTTTACCATGTCCTTGAACAAACACATAGAAAATTTGTGGGTGGTATTTTGCCTTTGAGTGGGATATAGGTGCCATGCGTAGGTTTTGTGCATTAGGAATGGATGTCAAGGAATAAAAATGGTTAGGGGGAAATAAATGAACTTGACCCCTAACTGAACCTTCTTGATCTCAACAACCATGAACAATGCCTATAAACCTTGACATGAGTCTTATCTAGGGCGCTTTGTCATTCAAGTTGAATATGGGTGCTAGTACAAGGCTTTTAACATTAGAGATGGGTCTTGGGTCATTAACCATAAAAAATGGATGGAAACAATATACTTTGGCCATAAACATATTTCTTAGGCTCAAGCACCATGGATGAGTCCTTAAACCACCATATATGACCTCTATAGGGTAACATTCACCACTAATGGGGATCTGGATGCCATGAATATGATAGTTGTGGACCAATAATGGGTATAAAGGTATAACCAATGTTAAGGGAGGAAAAGAATGGAATTTTCCAAATCTTATCATCCCCGATCAATATGAGAAAGACCTATAAACCATGTATATTCTTAATCTATAGCATTGAATGCATCCTTGAACTACCATATTAGACCCTTGTCAGGTATCTTTGGCCTACCATGCTTAAAAAAAAACACTATCCATAAATATGAATGTGTTTGAGGCCCACTCTAGGATTTATTCTTGTGTCTATGGTGGGGGTTCTTTAGCAATATCCAAGTGGGATACATGTACCATGATTTGGTTTTGTGAAATGAAAAAGGATATCAAGGCCTAAACATGGTCATGGCCAAGGGGTTTAAGCCCTAAACAAACCTTCTCGATCAACTCAAGTGCAATCATTGCAAGAGGAAACATCTTAGGACTTAGGATATACACATCACATATCAAGCTTAAACACCATGAACAACACCTGTAAACCAAAACACAGGACTCTTCTAGGTATATTTTTTCATCAAAGCTAACTATGGATGGCATTAGGAGGTTTTGAACACTAAAGATGCATCATGGGGCCTTGAATATGGTCGAAAAAGAAAGGCAAGTACCTCAAGATATTTTTGAATCTTATCATTCCTAAGAGACTTGAACGAGTTCTCAAACCCACACATGATTTCTTTGTATGGGTTCTTTGCAAGCCTTTGAGTGGGATACAACATCCATGAGTAGCTTTTGTGCATTCAAAATGGGTCTTAATTGATCTGAAAATGGAATGAATTTGTTTCCAATAGATCTTTAAAATGAAGAAGACTTATTTCTTTAAATTGCAAGTGAAAATGGCATGTGTTTAGGTAATTGGATAAGTTTACTAGCACATAATTTCAATTATTTTTAATTAAACATGAGCAACATATCAGACTGATAAAAACCATCAACAATGAACACATAACACAACAAATGATAAAGGAGTTCACCCCTCTCTTGGGCTACATCTCCTAGTCCATCATCCCTTGGATCATTTTCATTATGCTTAAAAAGTGCTCTTATAGTGCTCAAAATAAAAAATAGATGGCTCCAATGGCTTCAGAACGTCCAAAAACCTCTAGTTGGGATTTTTCAGCACCTGGTTTGGCCAAAAAATGAAGAATTTACATGTCTTGGAAGTTTTCCCCTTCAAGCTTGTTGTACTTGCTCGCCAAAATGCACCCGTGAATGAGCAACCTAGATCTTGCAACATTATTGGGCCTAGAAACCCAACACATGCACGCATCCCGCAAAACAAGGAAAAATGTCGAACAATTAATGAGATTAGCTCCCCCTTGGGTGGAGGTGTTGGTCGCATGGGAGCATGTGGCCACGTCCCAGCTCCTAAGCCAGGTTTATATGGCTTAATCGTGACCCATAATCTGCCAACGATCCTATGGGGTGGCCACATGGATTAACACCCGTACCTGTGGGGCTAAGCCAAAAACAAAACATTAACCAACCACATGCGCGAAGAAATAAAGGGTATGGTCACGTGGCATAATAGAATTGTGGGCTATAGACCTCCACAATGGTCCATGCCAACAGTTAACAGGAGTGGGTTATATGTCAAGTGGTATGCAATAAACCACAAGCTTAAACCAAAACGTGGGCTACACCAAACCACAGTCCGCGTACCAAAACTTATGGCAAGTACGCATACCAAAACTTATGGTAAGTCCGTGCGCCAAACATATAGTGAAAATTTATATGGAACGTGTATATGGAAAGCACCAGGGGTTGGGGCTAGGCCCTAGCCCTTAACTCCACCAAACGAAACTCCATTTCAATTCAAATATTTAAATCCAATGTTAAGGGTTAAGAAACATTGTGGGTGGGATGGTATCCCAGCCATGCCAAAACTCTCCCCCACACCCGGAGGTTGCGGGTTCGACTCCTATGGATTCATAAAACATTTTACCACTGCCAACCAAAGGAGGGTTGCCATGTGGCAGCCCATGACTGGGCCATGTGGCACCATTACATTCTCCCACCAAGATGACACATGTCAAATAACCATTCACCCACGTCTACGAACACTTGCTGAGTCAACATTCCAACTCACTTGCCACATCATTGTATGATCGTACGAACTGTACGGTCATCTACCACATCAGCACTGTACGGACTGTACAATCAATTTTTTTTTGCCTATTTGGAAAAATGAACATAACACGATATCTTTCTCATATGACATTTATTTCAACATGTTCAAGTTGTGTTGGGTTCATAAAGATGAGGCCTACACAAATGTCTATTTTGAAGAGATTTCGAGCAATTTTATTTTTGAGAAAAATTTGATCCCCTGGATCACACCTCCCCATTGGGAAGATTTTGGACCTCCAAAAGACTACTTTTAGTCAATCTGTAGATGAGGGTATAGTTACCTCACCCTTATAATCTCAATCCATCCAACCTTGCTTGGATTGGTGTGTTTGATATCAATACAAAACTTGTCATGCCTTGCTGTGTACTTGGCTTGTCTCTTTCTCAACTATTCTTGAACGATTTTCTACACAAACTGAACTAGTTCAATGAACTTCTTGGCCTGATTATAAACATGCTAAAACTAATGTATATGCTCATCCCAAAACTTAGGATGCTTTCTTTGCAATCTAGCCACCGTCTTGTCGATACCAAAATGGCCAGCAACAAGAGAAGAATGTGCTTCCCTTATCTTGTTGACACTTTCACCTTGTGAAAAACATAGCTTTCTAGGATACCAAAGTTTACCATGTGCATAGGAATCCAAATCCTCAACTTGGTTAGCACGACATAAAGTTGCATAAACATTTTTTCCATCAACATCTAAAGCACATTGTTCCAAATAGCTCTTATGCATGATAGAATTATGCTTGAAAATAACTAAAGCACTAACAATAGGCCTAGTAAGCATATCGAGAAATTTATCATAAAATTATTTCTTATACCTTATCACCAAGTGGAAAAAATAAATTTTCAAGGAAGGCAATGAATCTTTCTTTGATCTCAATGCTTTCTTCCATATGTCTTCTTCATCAATCATATTTGTAGTCTTGTTCAAGGCTCTGAAATATACCCACATATGCCACATACAATCTTTCTTTGGTACCAAACCAATTGGTGACCTGCATGGCGAAGTTCTTGGTTTGATGACCCCTTTGTCAAGCGACTCTTGGGATTTTTTTCTGTTTTCAACATTCTCCATGACTGACATCCTTCACATGTAAATGTTTGGAAGAGGACCTCCTTGATTCATTAGAATCTCACGTTGGATACCCCTTTTAGGAGTCAATCCCCTTGGTTCCTAAAACATCTCAACATTTTCGTTAACAACCTCATGAAAATCAGATTGTAACTTTGCATCACATCCTTTGAGAACTTCTTATTCATCTTTGTCTTTGGGTTTAGTCATCAAAAGTACAAGGTTCTTACTAGAATTGAATATTCTTTTCATTTGTCCATCATTTGTAAGTGACAAATTCATCTTCTTTGTATATTCTCTAACAATGTACTCAACTCCATTTTTAAACAAATGATACTTGCTCTCATGACGATGAAAAATGGATCTCCTATCATATAAGTATGGGCTTCCAAACACAATACCACAAATATCGAATGGAATAAAATCAATATCTACCTCATCTATATAGTTTGCAGTGATGGAAAATATGAGTTTACACCTTCTTGTCACATGAAATTTGGCATTGTCACATATCCAACCTAAAGGGCATGGTTTAGGATGAGGAGCAGTTTCCAAATCTAGTTTCTTAACAATGTCTTCAGAAGTAAGGTTTTCTTGTGATCCCGTATCAAAAAGAGTATCTATCTTAGTATGTTTTGAAATTACCCTTATGTGGAAAATCTCTATCCTTTGTTTTTCATGTTCAGTTTCATTGATGGAAGAATTTGAAGAACTAGTGCTTGTAATAGAATTCTTACCTTGTAAAACCATGGCTGTGATTTTTGTTTCATCTTCTGAATCAGATCCTAAATCTTGTTGTACAGTTGCAACAATGTTTGGTTTCTATTTTTTGTTGAAATTTTTGGGTCTCTTTTCAGGATGAAATTTCCAACAATGGTCTTCATAATGGCCATCCTTTGAACAATGTTTACAAGAGACTTTCTCTCTCTCTTTCTTGACTAAAGCATTTTTCTTTCCATTTCCTTCAAACTTCGTCTTTCTCTTGTCTCCATTAAAATATTTCTTGCTTCCCTCTTGAGGTTCATTCCTTCCTCTTTCCTCTAAATTAGTAGCCTGCACACATACTTCATCTATATTTGAAAGGTTAAACATAAGTATGGTATGCCTCAAGTAGATATGCAAACCTCTAATGTATTTCAGCAAAGTATCTTGTGAAGACAAATATACACCCAATACCAAATCTCTTCTCCTAAATTCTTGAGTGAAACTTTGCACATCTTTCCCTTTAGCTTGCCTAAAGTTTTGCCAATACATAATAGATTTTCGCATGTATGCTAATGGAAAAAATTGCCTTTTAATTGCAACAATAAAATCATTCCAAGAGGATAAAAATTTAGCATGTTTCTTCATGTACTCTTGAGTTTTGGCTTCCCACCAAATGAGTGTTGCACTATCCAATCTTAAAGAAGCAAGTTGAATATTAGTTTCATCATTTGTAATTCTTTTCATCCTACAATACACTTCAATCTGATGAATCCAATTATCTAATTTCTTAACATTTACCTCTCCATTGTACATAGGCAATTCAAACTTAATATCAAGATTACGAACAGGAGTTTGTAAAGGAGTTTTACCATTTCCTTTTGGAGATTTTAGAGGTGGTTGTGAAATGGTGGAAGAGGTAGAATATGGAGGTGAATGAGGTGGAGAATCACCACTCCCTCCATTTCTCTTTGGAGTTTCATCACCACTGTCTCCATTTCCCTTTGGAGGGTTGGATCTTTCACCTTGTAATTTTGCATTCCTTTCATCAAACAAAACTTTGACTATATCATCCATATCAAAGAAAGATTTCTTGAAGGTTTCCTCTTCTAAAGGAAGAGTTCCATGGTTGTCCTCATGATCCATACTTTGTGAAAATCTCCTTGAAGCTTGAGGTTATTTGATAGTTCTCCTTTTTGACAGTTGAGAACTTGGCTCTACAAGTTGACCTTCTCCTCTTGTGAGCTTCAAACTTGTAAGAATCAGAAGAAAAACAAGCAAACAATCAAGCCTTCAAAAACCAAAGCTCTGATTCCAACTCATCTGAAAATGGAATGAATTTGTTTCCAATAGATTTTTAAAATGAAGAAGACTTATCTCTTTAAATTGCAAGTGAAAAATGGCATGTGTTTGGGTAATTGGATCAGTTTAATAACACATAATTTCAATGAGTTTTACTTAAACATGAGAATCATATTGATGATGATGATGATGATGATTAACGTCCACTAAGACCTAATTGGTGTATCAAACCTTAAGAGGGTAAGTGATTACTTGTGATTCTTTATAATTTTGTTTCTGTGCTCGAAAAGCATTAAGAGAAGCTTTCCAAGATCACCATACTTTTGTTGAGTTAAGAGGTTAGGAAGGTTGGTAGTGTGATCAATATTTTGAAAATGAGATCTAATATGGGTATAGGCTGGACAATCTAAGAGAAACTGATTTTCATCTTCAACCTTCTTAGTGTCACAAAGGTGACACACTCTTTCATCCCATGGCATTTTAGAAATTGACCAACGCCCAGTTTCACTAAGGAGCTCATGAGAATTTGTTCTTATCTTAGCAATGCTTATTTTTTTCTTTACACTTGGAAAAACATACAGATAATTTTGATCTTCTAGATTAGGTTTGATTACATCTTTATAATACCTTAATTTTATTTTTTCCTCTAACTCTTTATCACACCACATTTTTTACTTAAATTTTGATTTGACATTTTTTTTAATAGTATCTTTATTCTGCAAAATGGTTTCTTCCATGATTCCCCAATAGTTTAGCCAAGACTTGGCGTCTTTATGCCATCCTCGCTTGAGTCGATGGTGGTTATGACTTGATTTGGAAGAAATTTTAGGTAGCTTCTTGTCTTCCATGTTGTTTAACTTGTTCTTATACATTAGATATCTAGTCATAGCCATGCTCTCAACGGGGGAGAGGCTTGTTTCTATGAGGAGGATGGGATAAGGCATATTTCCTTTAATTTTGATATTATAGGTTATAAAATTCTTTTTTATTTGATCTATATTTCTCCAGGATTCATGAGAGATACTACAGCCCCAGAATTCACATCCATAAAGAATAACAAGTGTAACAAGAGTCTCAAAGAGGAGTTTCTTCTTATCCCAACTCCAAAGTTCAACTGATTTACAATTGTTTTCAAGCCCATA
>ML781388.1:335025-348485 GCA_009831015.1 Picea engelmannii | reverse complement strand
AATAGGCTCAACAATGCCTTGTGCATGCTTACCCAAACCTTTTCTTTACCTTCATAGCCCATTTTAAACAACAACTTGGACCCTATTCCTCTTGTGTGACTCTCAAAACCACCAAAACATTCATCTTTAGAGGGATTATAAGATAAACTAACACTTCATACCTTATGTTCATGCATGTACTTAGTAAGGGTTTCCTTTGCCTCATGGAGTTGATTCTCCATCTCATGCAACCTTTGCAAAAGCTGTTCTTTCTCCTGCTTCATGGCCATCAACTGCTCTTCAAGAAAATTGTTATTATCATATATCACTTTCATCAAATCTTTCATAGTTATAAACTCTTCTTTAGATAATGAAAATGCATGAGAACTATCAATACTTGAAGCTTCTGCCATCCTTGCAAGATTTCAACTTCAACACAAAACTTTGCACAAAAACCAATAGCTAAATCTCAAGCTATCAATGGAAAACACATGAGCAAAACAAACTTATGCTCTGATACCACCTGATCTGAAAATAGAAGGCTGACTTGTTATGCTATGCAAGCACCCCCACTTCATTAAAATAAACTTTACAGGACCTTGCTTCATGTGTATAAATATGCAAGATAAAATTTATGTGTTAAACTTATGCATCTTCTTGTAAATGTTTATGTGTGAGAAATTGTTCCTTTAGATGGTTAAATATTTACTTTAAACATATACCCAACAACACAACTTGCAGCAAATAAACCATCAAACTCACAACAAGAACAAGATGATAAAGGAGTTCACCCCCCTCCGGGCTACATCTCCTTGAGCCTCCATAATGGACTTGGCTCTCTGGGATTAATTAGTAAAAAGTTCTTTTACAAGCTGCTTCTCAACTCCAATGGAAAAACAAACTGCACCATTGAGATCAGAACACATAAAATCCCCAAAAATGACTAATACAACTCTGAAAACGGATCATGGCTCATCCGGGCATAACCTCTTCTACATGTGGCCATAAGCTTCCCTGAGCTTATCTTTGGAAAAAACACCTGTAAAAGTCCTCAAAAGCCTCTAAAACCTGTCCCAATGTGTTCAGAACATATCGATTAGCCAAAAATGATTATTTATTCACAGAAAACAAATATAGGCTCACCAAACCATGTCCTCCATCAAAGAGGGCTTCAAGCTCCCTCGAGCTTCCTGGAAATTAAATGGTGAAAAAATTGCTGAATAAGTCTTCAAATGGCTATGAAAATGGCACCAATGGATCCAAAACGTCCAAAAACCCCTAGCTGGGCTTTTACAGCACCTCAATCGGCCAAAAACTGAGAAAGTTAGACCTCCTCCATTCTTCTCCTTCAAGCTTTGCTGGAACTGGTTCTACAGAACGCACCTCTATGTGCATTAACCTGGAACACGCTCCAAAACGCACGTATAAACCCAGCACCGAGCGGTTCCGAAAATGGTCCAAACTGTAGGACGGTTAGGGCGCCTCCAGCCCCCAACCGCCTAGCTCTCGGGCATATGGCTCATACGACCTCGGGCTTTTGGCAAAAAGGCTAACGGTTTTAAAAACCGTGCCAACTATTTAAAACCATGTCAACCGCGCGCCAACTCGAGGTCACATGCAATATGGATAAAAGAACTGTGGTTTAATAACCAAACCAAGCCCCGCGCACCATTTACCACAGGCATATACATATGGGAATATGGTTATAACCGTGAGTTTAAACCGAACCGCGCACACAAAACAATACACGGTCCTGTATAAATATATACATTGCAATACAAATGCAATGTAATACAACTCGTGCGCACGAAGAAATGTTTGGGCTAATACATATGGTTATATGAAATGTAATGGAACCATGGGTTGGGGCTTAAGCCCCGGCCCGCCCCCCTTTTTCCATATATTATAACATACAACTTTAAATAATAGTGCGTCGGATTATGAAACAAGAAACACGGTCGGCCTATTGGTTAGCGGAAAATGCAAATTCATTAGGTGGAGGAGAGGTCTGGGGGTCAAACCCCGTGGCCTCCATTAACTTTTACACAACCACATAAACCAAAAATGAGGGGGACATGTGGCGCCCTCCGATTGGGCCACGTGTCCTCATATTATTTGCCAACACCTGAACACGTGTCAACATCCGATATGCCGACAATCATCCAACGAAAATGTGCCACATCATCAAACTGCCACATCATCATAATGGTACAGCCCTGCCACGTGTCTGTACGGACTGTACGGACTACCCAGTCAACACTTTTTTTACATGTTTGACTTTCCGAACAGATCGCTATATCTTTCGCTCCCGACGTTCGTTTGAGACGAAACAAATTGCGTTGGATTCGTGATGACGAGGGCTACAAACCCATTTGTTTTGAGGAAATTCCGAGAACGTTGATTTTTGGGCTAAAATTTGACCCCTGGTCCAGATTTTGATCATTTAAACCCCTCAAAAGTTTTTGTCTTATCACTTTTAGGAATAAGGACTAGAAAGGTAGCATTCATGGCTCCGGAAACCCTACCTTTCCATGTATACTCTTCAACCACCTCCAGAAATTCATTTCCAAAGAGATCAAAGAAAGCCAGGAAAAATTCTATAGTCTAGCCATCCGACCCACAACTTTTTGAAGTAGTAAAACCTTTAAGAGTTGACAAAATTTCAGATAAATTAATTGGATCAACAATTCTAAGGCCTTCTTCCTAAGAGAAAATCCTTGGATAAGCCCTAATAACTACCAGTTGATTGGAGATAGTGAGGTTTCGTGAGCCTTAAAGATATCCTAAAAATATCCAATGGCTTCTGTTTGTAGACCTTGTTGACTTGTGATAATTGATCCATCCTCCTTAGTAATATCCTAGATAACATTGTCATGTTTTCTAGAATTTGCAAATGAATGGAAAAACTTAGTATTCCTGTCTCCTGAAGCAAGCCAATTTATCCTACTCTTTTGTTTCCAAGTTTCCTCCTCCTGGCTTAAGAGGAGAAATTTCCTCTTTTATTTTTCTAGTACCAAAAATTTATCATCCTCCTCAAAACCCCCTAGAAAGTCAGCATATAGAGTGTCTAAATCAATTTCTAATTGCACAAATCCCTCCTTCGTCGAGAGTTTTTTCTTTTTTTCCCATTTAGTCACCAAATAATTAAGTAGTTTGAGTTTTTGAACAAGTGAGTACATAGGATTTATTATCTTTGTATCGAAAATCCCATTCCAAGACGATCTCACTAAGTTAACAAAATTTGGTTCCTCCAACTAGACAAAATTGATTTTAAAAGGATAACATAACTTTTCCTTTTCTTGTTCCAAATGTAGGATTATTGGAATATGATCAGAAATCATAATATTGCTCACCCAAGATCTGTATCTGGGTCCTGATAGGGATAACTCCTCAATAATAAAAAAACCGATCCATTCTCTTGGCAATGTACTGTTTTCCACCTCTACCATTTCTCCATGTCAGAAGAAGTTTTAAAGGCTCAATATCCACGAGACCTTCATCTTGTATCCATTGGCTAAAGTAATGATGCAATGGATCAGATCTAGCATGGGGACCCCACACTTCTCTATTTTAAGTGGTAAAATTTAAATCTCCTCCCAAAATAAGGTTGTGATCTTTGAGCAACCCATCCCTCTTAATCATTTCCCATAATTCTCGTCTGTCACCACAAGGGCCATAACAGTTAATCAACTTCATCCTTTTGTTTATATCCTTTACCAAACCATCCAAGAGAATCCTTGTAGGGGTCAGAAAAGAAGAGAAGTCATCTCTTCTCGGATTCCATGAAGATAACAACCCATCTGATAATCCTAAGGAATCCACCCCACAAAAATTCCAAGTAGGAAGTAGTTTAGCAAATATCTCTCTCTCTTTGGATTCACTGACCACAGTTTCCTGGATAAGTAGAATGTCTGGTTTAACAAGAGCTAAAAAACTTTTGAGGGCTAAAAAATTTGGAGCACCCCCAACTCCTCTAACATTTAAAGTTACTATAATCATTTTTTGACCCTCGCTAGGGATTTATGAGCTCTAAGCGCCCATAGAGCATCTACAACCAGAAAACTTGTATTAGCTTTAGTCTCCTTCTCTTTTCCTAGCTTCCTATAACTTCTAGTTTTGAGTGGGGAAAAATATTTTTCCAGGCCTCCAAACACAACGCCTTTCAAAATAGTAGACTCTCCCACTGAACTGCACATAGTGACTCTTTTCAATTTCTCGTCCAACGTGATATTTACTGAGGTAGTAGGCAATGGTTCTCCTCGCGAGTAGATTAGAAGAGGAGATCAGTTGAGTACTTATTATAAGAGGGAATAAAGTTGACTAAGGAGTCATCGATCTCACTAAGTACATATAGGTTTGTATTAGTGTGTCCTCCCAAGGAATCAAAAGAGTCCTCGACATCCCCATTTTCTTTTGGAACCAAAAAAGTAGGAAGAGAAGGCTCATTCGAAAGTAAAATAGGTCCATCTATAATTAAAGAATCTTGTTCCTCAAGACCTCACTGGAATTTTCCACTGGGTTCATCGTAATATTTGAAAGACAAACCACCCTTCCTTCCAACTTACTAACCCTAGATTTTAAAGTTTCCTCCTTAGTCCTAGAGTTTACAGCATCCCACTCCAAGGGAGGAAAATCCTCAACCAAACGGTTAGTGGAATGTTTGAAACTAACAATACCTCCCTCCCCCAAACCTCTCTTCCCAAATCCACAAACATCATGCATAAACCAACAACCCCCCCTCCTAAAGAGGTACCACCAATATCCCCTCTAGATACCATCCCTTCCAATACCCTTCCCAAATCCATCGAGGACGAGTCTAACCCTTTACAAGCATCCAATACCTTATTTTGTTTCCCCTCCCAAGAATTCTCCCTAGAATCCATAGTAACATCTACACGATAAGATGAGCACTCGGGCCCTAACATCAAATTAGGGGCAGTCACTACTTGGGAGGTGTCCAAACCAAAATCCTGTATCTAATTTAAAGCACTTGAAGACAGACAGGAAAAAAGGCCATGGCACAAAGTTTTTAACTTACCAAGTACTATGTCACTATCCAATTCCAATGGTAGTGAGGACTCTGCAAAGCCATCAATTTCTGTATTCAGAGAAGTTTGTTGCATCTCCACCTTCAAAGAAGTATCTAAGTCAGAACAGTAGGAAGGAAAAAACTTTTGAACCCTAGGACAATTATGTCTTAGGTGCCTCATAGCCTTGTAGCTCGCACACCTAAACATAACCCCAAGGTATTACATCCTTTGATGGTACACAAAGCTATGCCATTTGATTACCAGATTGGTGGGTAATCCTTGTTGCATGTCAAATTCAACCAACAAGTGCCCCACCCATCTATCCTGTCCTGCTAGAAACTGTGGATCAATGTGAAACTTTTTCCAAGAGTTTCATTGATCGCGTTGAAGGCCTCTAGTTCCAAAAATCTAGGGGACACCGAGGCAGAAGTACCCATAAATGACAGAAGAGAAAATGTTCCTTCTCGAGATTAAAATAATGGGTCCAACGCTTTAGCATGAGGCTTCCATTTTTAAAAACCCAGAACCTACTCATAATTGCCTCTACATCCTCCGAAGATTTAAAAGTGAAACAATACCAGCCTTTTACCATAATATAGCCCTCAAGTACCAGGCACCAAGAGTGTTTAACCCAACTGTGGATGTCTGTTGATGACATCGACCAGTAGCTAAACTGACCCACTAGCGCACACAGTGATAATATAGTGACTTCCCTCATCTCAATATCACGACCAAGTGCCATTGTAGGATTTTGTTTTTTAACCCTTCATGCCTTTAAACCACAATTCTTCTTCACCTCCCCCACAACCCTGAGTAAACCTAACCCATGATATACACTTGCCTTTGCACATGTACCCTTAATCCATGGTCCACTACCCTTAACCACTGAATAATCCTTCGACTCTCTCAGTGCAGTCTCCTCACTGTTAAATCCTCCTTTTGAAGCCCGCAGAGAAAAAGACTCTGAAAGTTGTGTAGAAGAAGTTTTTTCGCATGTATCCCAGCCTCCACTAGGCTTCAACGCCTCCTCCACTGCCCTTTGTAAACCAGTCCCAGGAGTAAATCTCACCTTCGTGCAAAAACCCTTTTTCACTGGCACACCGCCCTTTCCTTCTAAATGAACCTTTGGCCCTCCCACAACTAATTCCTCAATGCATAACCCTCCCATCAAAGCCTGCAGAGTGGAGGAATCCAAATGATTTGCATCAAGTGAACGTGCGCATGTATCCCATCCTCCAGCCACTTCCAAAGAAAAAAGATCGTCGATGATCCTGATGGACTTTGTGTCCATCGATCGACCATCCGGATCACCACCTAAACCAAAAAAGGTACATGAAATAAATTTTGTCTTGAATGCATTTACACGCAAATCAAACCGTTTTGAATTCTAATGGTACATTCTCAACTCTTACCTATACACCTCATCCATTTTGTGGAGACTCACTTGTCTCCACCAATTGTCATCATCTAGACCTGATCCGAATTCCAGCTCGATTGTCACCATTGGTATCAAGTAGCAATCCAGTCAAACGAAACGTTAAAGAGTTCTACCCTAGTATGACCCCCTACCCTCCTGCCAATAATCAGGGCCCTCTAGATAGCTTACCGACAATTATGAATTCGAATTTCAAGAATAAAAATGAAGTACGGATTCCCTATTGGTAGCAGAGTTCTTGGATTCATGAAGTATCTTCATTCATCTTGGTGGTGCTTCATTTACCACTACCTGTGTAAAGTTCCTTAACATTTAGACTTGAAACACAAACCAAGTATATAGAATATATTATTACAAAAAACAAGATAAGAGATACAAATGAGATCAAATATGAAAAATATACCCTCATATTATGATAATAAGTAGAAAAAAAGAAATACTCACTTGACTCCTAAAGTGAGGTGACCTTTAACTAAGAAAATCTCCAAATACAATAATACAAGACAAACCATTCTGTAGCTTCCTATTCTCTTTAAGTAGATTCTTAACAGAAAAACCTTAAGTCCATATGATCCCATCATTAATTGGTACCAACTAAGCCTTATAAAATGGACCGTTCTACATTAAATAACTATCCACTATAATCTAATGGACCTCATTATTTTCAAGATTATATATATAAAATAATTCATTAATCTAAAGTGTTTGACTTTAAAAATTAATATAATGATGTAATACATTACAAATATTTACATTTTTCTTCCAATTTTACAAATACATCTTATTTTTTTTCAGCCCAGCTGCGTTGAGCGGTTGTTTCTCCCTCTTATTAAAAGATGGAAGTTATTTTAATAGATCCATCTTCTTGGCAAGTTCATTTCATATAAATAAAGTAGTGTTTAATTTGAAGCTTTTCATTTTCATCGAGTGTCCAACTTTCTCGCGATAGACTATGGCAAAGTCACACTACGCAAGATCAAATAGCGGGAGATCAAGGCACCCAGAGACGAAGAAGGGCGTGGTAAGCGACGAAATGCTTCGGGGAGTTGAAAATGAGCATAGATCCGGAGATTCCCGAATATGTTAACCTTTTTAACTACTGCTGAATCCATGGTTATTTCGACATAGTCGTGTGGATCGGGTAGATCTAATTTCTAATGAGTGAAGCTTCCGCCTGTGGGAACGGGATGAGGAGGGAGGAACGTGGAAAAAGAATAATACCACCCCTAGTTCTGCCCTAGTCGTTTAGCATCACAAGCATGCACCTATGATATTGAATGCGCTAGCTAATGGCGAATGAATGGTGGGTGGGATTTTGATACTCTTTATCATGATGCACGAAACCAAATACATCTTATTTTTTTTCAAACATTTTGAAGATATTAAATTCAATATAATGATGTAAGACATTACAAATATTTACATTTTTCTTCCAACTTTACAAATACATATTGAGTTTTTTTCAAACCTTTTGAAATATAAAATTCAAGTTTAAATATTATGTCAATAAAGTGTTCTACTTTTAAAGTTATGGTTAGAAAAGTATATAAATCTTATTTCGATTTCACTTTGATGGGATTTTCACCTTGGATGTAATTAAAATATTGGGAAGATCATTTAAAAAAAATTTAGAGTATACAAGTTTAATTAATTTTTTTAATTTAATTGAAATTTTGTTAAAAATTCTAATTTTATTTTTATTTGATTAATTATAAGTTTTTTTTTTAATTTTTAATTTATTAAAAAAATCAATATAATTTTACTTCATAAAAAGTAACAAAACATATTAAGTGTTTCTATTCTTTTTAAAATACTTTACATATTAGAATAAATTCTTTTAAATTATTATTATTATTATTTTTAATTTATTAAAAAAATCAATATAATTTTATTTTATTAAAAAAACACAAAATATATTAAAAGTAATTTTATTTTTAAAATATATTACATTTTTTATAGGAGGAAACAACTCTAAAGAAACAACTTGCAAAACACCACAAACAAGAAGAGATTCTTTGGAAGCAGAAATACCCTGTCCAATGGCTAAAGGAGGGGAAAAACTACAAAGTTCTTCCATCGATCCATTATCCACAAACGATACATCAACCAAATTATGAAGCTTGAGGACTCACAGGGAAACACTTTACTAGACCATGCAGACATTGAAGAAGAGTTAGACACCTACTCCAAAGAGCTTCTCTCATAACCTTTTTTTGATAGAACTCCTGCCATTCGAAGGATCACTCAGCACATCCCCACCCTAACCACCCCTGAGAAAAACAAAGCCCTCATGAGACCAATCATGCATGAGGAGTTTGATCAAGCTATCAAGGAAATGCCCACAGGAAAGGCCCCAGGGCCATGCAACTTCCGCACTAACTTCTTCCACTACTGCTAGTCAATGGTTTGAGAAGAGGCTTGCGAACTGGTGGAGGAATCCAGAACCTCAAAGTAGGCGCTATTAAATCTTAATTCCACATTACTCACCTTGATTCCTAAAGAGGAGCATGTCACCAACGCAAAGTAGTTTCACCCAATTGTGCTATGTAATGTCATCTATAAGATTATCAAAAAGGTCATAGCCCTCAGGTGCAAACCCATACTCCCATGCATCATCTCTAGGGAGCAGTTTGGTTATGTGGAGGGGAGGCACATAATGGATAGTCTAATCTTGGTGCATAAAATCATCCACTCGCTCAAAACTACTCGGACTTTAGGTATGCTCATAAATCTTGACCTCTATAAAGCATTTAAAAACCTAAGCTGACAATACATAGATTCCATCCTTTTAGCCTTTGGGTTCAACACAGACTCGATAGACTAGATCAAGAAACTCACCTCTGTCAGACAATTGGCTTAGGTTGATGGAAATTTGGTATGTATTGTTGGTTGTCATTGATGTCAACCATTGGAGAGTGATAGTGTAGATTGATGTCAACCGTTAGTGATTGATGTCAACCCTTGGAGAAAGTTCAGTAGCGAATTCCGATAGCACAAAGGTTTGGGTAATGGGACCAAGTTTGTTTGATGTATAATGATATGATTTTTAATATATTTTAAGGTAAGACTATTCTATATGGATAATAAATTTCATTCCATTTCCGGTGGTATGTGGAACGTCACATAACTCCTCACTGTTAGAGAGTTATGGCCATGTGAAGTTGGAGAACCCAGGTTTGGGTAATGAACCCAAGTTTGTTTGATGGATAATGGTATTAGTTTTGATATATTTGTATGCAAGACAATTCTAGATGGATATTACATGTTATTCCATTTTTGGTGGTATGTGGAACCTCACATAACTCCTCACAGTTAGAGAGTTATGACCATGTGAAGTTGGAGAACCCTCAAGAGTCATCTAGAAGCCCCAAAAGGTCAAAGTAGTCAAAGTGGTTTAAGATATTTTAGAAGGTAAATAATAAAGTGAAGTGATGAATGTACTATAACTCAAAGTGAATACAAAATAAATTATTTAAATAATAAAGTTAATGGAGAAATTACTAAGTTGACAAGTGGTTAGAAGTGGATTAACCCTAAAATAAGGAAAGTGGGTTAAGATGGTTAAAAGGTAACCCCTTGAGGAAGCTACACGAAAGTATAAATAAGAGGCCTTCCTAGGTGTCACACCTCTCAACTCTTCATAATATTAATTTCACCATTCACAATGCAATATGTGTAATATTTTAGGTGTTCCACACCTTCCTAAAACCTAATATGTTAACCGAGATTATATTACAGCTCTAATCCCTTAATTTTGGATTAAATTAGAAAATTATTAAAAATAACAAAAACATTGAAAAAACAATTCAGGGCATTTCCCTTTTCCCAATAGGGGGGCCAAGGCCTCACTTGGCCCTCCTACAACTCCCCCCTCACCAACACCACCCCCACCACCACATGCAAAGAATATAACACATACCCAATAACCTCCTCTATATTGTTCAAGATTTTATTATATGTTAATTTCTATTTTTCCCTTAAACTTTCAAATGAATAATTGTTTAAACATTTAGTGCTAACAATTGCATTCACTTTTCTCTTTTTATCTTTAACCTTTCGAGGAAAACTAATTGTACGTCCTCTATATTTGTATTTTCCACCTATTGAATGCATTACCTAAAAAATTGGGTTGGCTCATGCTATCAACATCTCTTCAACTTGTGTAATACTTGCAGTAACCAAATGTTGCAACCATGGGTTCATATGGTTTTGAGATGAAAATCTATGATTGGTACACTCTATTTTACATCTCATACATATAAGACCTGTATTACAATCACCACTTGAATTCCAGGATATGACATCTCACATACATTACACATTTGAATATGATTCAATTTATCAATTCTTTCATGAAATATTTTATGTGCAATAACTGCATCTTCATTTGAATCCACTAGTACAATGGATTTTGTTTGAAGCTTATCATCATCTAACACTATTGGTTAATGATTTCGGTGATTGTTACCTATTAGAGAAATAGGTTCAGTTTCTCTCATTACGTCATTGATACCTCCCCATTGTATTTGTTGATGTTCTCTTACTTGATCTCTATTTTGATTTCTATGTTCTTCCCTACCATCATCTTCATTCTTTGCAATTGCAGTCTTTGTCTTTTAGAATCCTTTTTTTATTGTCCTTCCCTTGGTCATCATTCATTCTTTGCATTTGCAATATTTTTCTTTTGTTTTTTATTGGTTAATTTTCTATATTCTCATCTCTTCCCTTTCAATTTCAATAATTTGTTTCATTTGATTTAATGCATTTCTTCTAACTAGATATCATTGTAGACTTCTTACATCTTCAATATTGTTTTTATTCGTTTTCCAATTAAAAATAGACTTGATGTTGTTGAATTTTTAACTATTTATTTAATTACATTCGCATGTCAAAAAACAACAACGTAAAGAGAATGAATGATGTAATTTTAAAATAACTATGAAGTAATAGTAACAGCAATGTAAAAAACAATAAAAACCATAACGTGTGCATCATTTATAATATTTTCAAGACATTATTATTTTGGGAGAGACGACATGATTCAACAATATTCATGGTTTTACGTAGCCATCCTCAAATAGAAGTATTTCCAATTAGGTAACCTAAAGAGGGTTATGTTAATGTCTAGGAGGTTAAGAAGTTATGTTAATGTCCAGGAAAAAATACATCAATGGAGTAAATAGTTTAGATGAGAATTATGGGGTAATAAGAATTGATGTTGAGGGGAAGTTGCCTCTTAATCATTTAATAACTATAAGTCTTAATATAATATAAGTTTCAATAAGTGCCTAATCAACCAAATCAATGGAGAGGAAATGTTCATTGTTCATTATGTTTTTCTCGACAATGTATTAATGCAATTCGTCACTCTAAAACCATGATACATCTTAGGTATTGTCTAACATATTGCCTCATAAAATTAGTCATGGAACTATGAGACAAACCATTAAAAATAAGTATTCATGTAATTCACCTTCTTCATCATTGAACATTGTTACTTTATCACTCTTCACCTTAATCCTCATGTAACTTTATACATACACATATTACATATTGATAATGATATAACTCTTTGACACATATGTCATGATTGTAGTTACATCTTAACTTTCCATCTACCATGCTTCTAGAGGGTTCAAATCCCTATAGATACAAACATTTCCTAAAGTTTTGCACTCTAAAAAAAATGTTTTTTATGATAAATTCGAAGTATCCAAGAGATATGCTTTCCTTAATAGCTCTTTAATAATCACACTTATCCAACAACTATTATAAATTATTTATGATAAATTCTATGTATCCAAGAGATATGTTTTCCTTAATAGCTCTTTAATAATCACACTTATCCAATAACTATCATAGATTTGCATTGGCTTCCTTATCAAGAAGAAGATCTAAAAGAACATAGGCTTCTACTTGACTATTTATAGCTTGTACACCCCTTCTAAGGTGCATGAAGCATGACACTTAGTGGAAGAAGTCTCTAACCCAGCTCTTGGACATGGGTTCTTAAAAGAATGAATTTATTCAATAAAAGAAATAAGAATAATAGTATTCATGTATTGACTTTTTGCATAATGTAACAAATATTGTTCTAGGATCACCATAGTTTTGATGACTTACGAGGTTAGGAAGGTATTATGACAAATATTTTTAAATCAAGATCTAATTTAGATATAAGTAACATAATCTAAGAGGAAGTGTTTTTCTTCTTCTACCCTCTTAGTATCACAGAACTGACACATTCTTTCATTCTACTGTGTTTAGCTATTTTCACTATATAACTAGTGAGAATATGCACATTATTTGTAAAACATACAAACCGATGTTCAAAGTCTTCTAAAATCATCCTTAAGTTGATCTTTAAAGTCTTCTAAATTCATCCCTGTATTAGTATCACAGAACTGACACACTCTTTCATTCTACTGTGTTTAGCTATTTTCACTATATAACTAGTGAGAATATGCACATTATTTGTAAAACATACAAACCGATGTTCAAAGTCTTCTAAAATCATCCTTAAGTTGATCTTTAAAGTCTTCTAAATTCATCCCTGTATTAGTATCACAGAACTGACACACTCTTTCATTCTACTGTGTTTAGCTATTTTCACTATATAACTAGTGAGAATATGCACATTATTTGTAAAACATACAAACCGATGTTCAAAGTCTTCTAAAATCATCCTTAAGTTGATCTTTAAAGTCTTCTAAATTCATCCCTGTATTAGTATCACAGAACTGACACACTCTTTCATTCTACTGTGTTTAGCTATTTTCACTATATAACTAGTGAGAATATGCACATTATTTGTAAAACATACAAACCGATGTTCAAAGTCTTCTAAAATCATCCTTAAGTTGATCTTTAAAATCTTCTAAATTCATCCCTGTATCCAAAGTCATTTGGATGTTTCTTCTTCCATGTCCACGTTTTTTTAGCTTTTTACATTTTCTATCCACTTACACCAACCAACCGCACAGTTTAATTTGATCGCACTGCCCACACTGTACACG
>ML781388.1:305864-327574 GCA_009831015.1 Picea engelmannii | reverse complement strand
TTGCAAAGAATGTTTTTGAGCATCTCCGGGAGGAGATTGGTATTGCAGACATACATGGCAGTGAAGATTAAGGGGGAGTGTTGGTGACGTGGATCTCCGGAGTTATTAATCTCCCCTGCCATAACTTTCTCAACTACTCTCACTGCTCCTGCATTCAATTTCTTCCCTCCTTCTACATTCTTCTAGATATCTGGACGCTTCTACTAGTTAGCGTGTGTGTGAAGCTTCTCCCGTCTTTAGAACTAAACTCTGTTTTGTAAATGCAGCTGTAGCTGAGTACTCTGTTTTTTCTGGAACTAATGTATGCTGCTTTGCTCTGTTTTCTGGAGCGCTTGATGGATGCTCTGTTTTGTAATGGATATACTCTGTTTTAATTGCCGAAAATATAAACTGTTTGGGCTGTTTTCTGTGTTTTATCTGTGGGCGTTTTGTGTGTAGAATCCTTTTGCTCCAGCAATAACTTAGAAATTTAAGAGAAGCTTTAGAAATTTAACTAAATAATAACAACCTAAATAGAGATGAGGGACTAGAAATTATTGAAGCATGGAAATCCATTTTGCACAATCTTAGAAAACAATAATAATGTTTTGTTTGCATAGATCGGCTGAATTTTTTTTTGAAAAAAAAGGAAACTATCAATCAGTGAGCTTAAGTACTCCTGAGAATGATCCCAGATAAGGGATCAAAACGTTGAGAAGGTTCAAATTAAAACTAACACAGTTTTCCTACAAAACTAAATCCCTACTGATTAGGGATATTGTATATGGGCTCCCAGATGAAAAAGCTGAAGAGATAAGACAAGAGTGCGATAGCGTTAAAAAAGAAAAACCACCACTAAGTAACTAAGTATCAAAAGATGAAATTGGTGCGTTAAGAAGCCTAAAAAATAACAAATACATAATTATTTTGAGGTAGGACAAAGGCAATGCAACAACGGTGATGAATGCAATGGAATATGAAAGGAAAGTGTTTGAACATCTATCTTCCAGTAACTACAAAAAAAAATGACTCAGACCCAAGCAAGCTCATAGAAAAAGAGGTAGTGACGGCCATAAAAAAATCAGCTTTGGATAATGAAACAAAAAACAAATTACTACCAAAAACTACTATTGGGCCCCGGATCTATGGAGCTCCTAAGATACATAAAGAAAATGTATTGTTGATACCAATAATGAACACTATTGGTTTCCTCCACATACAAGTTAGCAAAATTCCTAGCGAATAAACTCAAGGAATTAGTTGGAAACACAACATCCTTCTTAAAAGACTCCACTAAGATGGTTGGGGAAATCAAGGATATGAAAATTGAGAAGGCGGACTTATTGGTGAGCTTCGACATAGTCTCATTGTTCACAAAAGTTCCAGTAGACGAAGCGATCAAAGTCATTAGAGAACTAACCGACTAGGACACAACAAAGATAGTAAGAGTATTCCTAGAATCAACATATTCTAGCTTTCATGGATGATTCTATGAACAAGTGGAGGGGGTGGAAATGGCATCCCCGTTATCTCTCCTGTGGTGGCTAATCTATACATGAAAAAATTTAAGAAAAAATCAATTGATTCTTATCCCAAAAAAATATTTGGAAGATATATATTGACAATACATGTGTAGTATGGCCACATGAAAGAAATAGCCTAAATGGATTGCTCAATCACTTAAATGGTCAAATTGAAAGTATGAAATTCACTATGGAATTAGAAGAAAACAATAGCATACTTTTTTAGATATCCTCATAACAAAGAAATATAATGGCACGCTATCACATCAGGTCTATCAAAAGAAAACCCATACAGACCAGTATTTGCATGCAAACTCGCAACACCACGCTACAAAAAATACCAGGGTTATCAAGAAGAAATTATTGACTCGAAAAATTATAATATCTGATGAAGAGCATATTGAGAAGGAACTAAAACACCTAGAAGACGTATTAAAAAAGAACAACTATCATGAAAAACAATTTAACATGGCATTTTTAAAGGCAAGAAGAAAACCTTGGAGTAGGAACAACAATGATGAAGAAGGAGGACGAAATATAATCCTTCGATATATTAAAGGAACCACGGAAAAAATTGCAAAAATTCTAAGGAAATGAAACATCGAAATCTCATTCTCTCCTCCTAACACACTAAGAAAAGTATTGGACCATGAAAAAATACCATAAACCGGAGACTACAAACGAGATTATATGCAATCCCTTACTCATGTGGAAAACCATATATTAGAGAGATGGGGATATCCTTTCAAGTCAGGCTAAAAGAACATTTTGAAAAAGATACCATAAACCCGAGACTACAACCGAGATTATATGCAATCCCTTGCTCATGTGGAAAACCATATATTAGAGAGACGGGGAGATCCTTTCAAAAGAACATTTTGCGTACATCAAACATAATGGTAGAAAAAAGATCACCTTCATGGAACACTCCACAGACTTAGGACATCACATATGCATCGAGAACACAAAAGTCATCTCCAAAATGGAACATTATCCAAAATGGAACATTATGGGAAAAGAAAAATAATAAAATCTTTAGAAATTGAACAACCTAAATAGAGATGAGAGACCAAAAATAAGTGAATCATGGAAACCCTTTTTTTTGAGTCTCATAAAACAATAATAATGTTTCATTTGATCGAAACGTTGAGAAGTTTCAAATTAAAACTAACACAGTTTTCCTAATAAGCTAAATCCGTAGAACCATGAACAAAATACATCATTTCATTAGAGGAGTAGCTTTGGTCACCTAAAGGATCAACCATCCACATGGCACATTGGTTGGAGAACAATAAAACAATCACATATGAGTAGGAAGGAAATTGTCTTGCGCAAATGAGAATTTATTGAGAACAAACACCAAGGGATAGGAGGAGGAGTTGAGTACACATGAGTCTAGTAGGATTTTAGGCTCATTATTTCTTTTGTCATCTCGAATAAATTGATAAGGTAAGGTTATGATCAAAGTTATGGAGTTATGGTTTAAAAAAACTATAAGTAATATTAGTAGAGTATGTTTGGAGATCTAAAATAAACTATTAAATAAATTCACTCAACAACCTAGCTTGACACCGTTTTTTATTAATTAAAAGAACATTTCATAAATTGGTGCGTATGAAGGGAGATTTCAATATGAATAACACAATTCCATAAAACTTTGTATTAATTAAAAGAACATTTCATAAATTGGTGGGTATGAAGGGAGATTTCAATATGAATAACAAAATTCCATAAAACTTTGTAGAGAAGATATTATTCAAATTACAACACAAGTTATTGTTGTGAAAATAGTTCATTTTAGAAATTTTTAATTTTTTTCTTTTTTCTATTTTTTTTTTCAATAATGAAAAAAAATACTTATATTAGTGAATATAACAAGTATTTTACAATAATTTGTCTATTGGAAAAACATTTTAATTCTCTTTTACATCGTCAAATACTAGAGTTATAAGTACTGTCCACAAAACAGATCCTTCGTCATACACTATAACTATAAGTGTAGTTCACAAAAATATAGATCTTTTGTATTTACATGTCAAGTTTCAAAAAGACAAAAAACAAGTTCTTCATCTTTGCTGCAGAAATATATTAGTTGTTTGGTAATCTTTCGAATCTCTCTGTTTGAAATCATGTACCCACTGCATAGTAAATCCCGTCATCATCCATCTGCAATGCTTTCTTTGAAAGATGGTCAACTTCCTTGTTATATTATCTATATATGTGTTGAGATTTTAGTTGTTGAAACTTCCCTCCCAACACTCGAATTCTTGTCATCCAAGGATGAAGAGAAACGACATGTAAATTGTTTTCATGAGAAAACTAGTCTATAATAATCTTCGAGTCTCCTATCGACTGTAATACACTTTTTTGTAAAATAAAAAATATAAAATACACCACATGGCTAGGAGTTCACCCCTAGTATTAGTTCTAGTTCCACAGTTCATCTTAAGGCTAAATGTACCCAATAATGGACATTTTAAAATAGCCCCAACCCCACATTTTGTACCCTCACATTGTGAGGATCCATCAAAGAATCAGACTGCCAGGTCCCAGTCTAATAAAGGAGGCCTAACAATCCTAACATGCTGAATAGATTGTGAGTTTTTGTTATTCCCCAAGTCCTGTAAAATTATGTTTCAAAACCTGACCATAGATGGTGGATGTTCCTCAAAGATAAATAGGTTCTTGTGCTTCCATGTCTCCCAGCAGATATAACAAGGAATTTCTTTCAAGTATTCCATCTTCCTTATCCAAGTTTGATAACACTCAATAATATGTCCTCCTTCCCAAAAACTATTTAGTTTTAATTCCTTTAAGATTGAGAACCAAATGTATTGGGTGAAAATGCACTCAACAAAAGTGTGATTCAAAGTTTCCACATTCTCCCCACATAGGACACATCTTCTAGGCCCAATCAAACCTCTTTTTGTCAAATTTTCCCAGGTGAAAATTTTTTGTTCAAACATTAACCAAAAGAATAATTTAACTTTTAGAGGTATCTGCCACTTCCAAAGTTCTATGTACCAAAAAAAATTATCTTCCTCTGAATCATTCATCAATTATACTTCATAAGCTTGTTTTTCATTAACATGTTCTCCTTTGGTATTCCATGACCACAATAATGTATCATTTTCAACATTTAATTAAAGTCCTGACCCAACTAAAGCCTTAACATATTTATCTCGTTCCCCTTTTTTCCCTCCTTCTAGACCAAGTGTCTCTTCCTTCTTCCATCTTAAAATACTTGGATCCTCCATATCAATTGTCCCTGCTTGTGCAATAAATTCTATTCCTTCTACCTGCAAAAAACTAATTAGATTCTTTGAGAGTTTATAATAATATTGTGACCCAATCATTGGATCTACTCCTATTCCGATGTCCCACACATTTCCAGTATTCTAGACCAGCCAATTAGTTATGATGGATAATTAGGATGTTATATCTCTCCAATATTTTGGCACACCATCACGATTTTTATTGGCTTCCATGAACCACTCAACAATAGTTTTCTTTTTCAATTATTTTTTGTATCCCACTTCATGCCAGAGACCAGGAACCATTAGGAAACTCCACAAACTTTTGGCAGCCAATGCTTTTCCAAAAGAGAATATCTTTTTTATACCCCACCCTCCTATCTCTTTTGGTTTAGAAATTATTTTATAGTTTACCAAGTGCATACCTTCTTTTACTTTTTTGCCTAGGAAACTAAACATCCTTCTTCTAATTTTATTTAGTAGAATTTTTGGTATCTTAGCCAAATAAATCCAGTAAACAGGTATGCTTTCTAGTACAAATTTTACAAGTGTCACCCTTCCCACTAAAGTTAGCCACCTATGACTCCAATTCGAGATTATTTTTTCAATTTTTTTTCTCAAGCCATCTCCAGTCTGCCATTGTATATCAGTTTGGTTTAATGAAGAAACCAAGGTACTTAAAACCAACATATAATGGTTTAACTTCAAAAGGAAAAATCTATTTCTGTACTATAAGCTCCTCTTCTATCCACCTTGCTTCCTTAAATAAAGACTTCTGTGGAATGAAGAAAATCCCTGTCACCTTACAGAATATATCAAGTACCTCTTTAAAAAATTTCCATTATGTGATGGTTTCATTCCCAAATAATAAGACATCGTCCACAAACAATACGTGTGTAATTATTATAACTTTTTCCACTAAGACACCTTCAATTTTCTTTTCCACAACCCGCTTATGTATGGATCTACTCAAACCTTCTACAACAAGTATAAATAGTAATGGGGATAACGAGAATCCTTGCCTCAATCCTCTTGTGCTTTTAAAAAAACTGTGAGGACTACCATTTATCAAGACAACAAAATTTGTAGTATATACACACCCCATAATCCAATATATTTCCTCTAAACTCAATCCAACCTGTAGTAAAACTAACCTTAAAAAACCTCAATCCACCCTGTCATGTGCCTTCAAAATATCCAATTTAAGGACCAAAGCTTTGTTATTTTTAACCTTGATACCATGCAAGGCTTCCTGTGCCAATCCTATGGCATCTGTTATTTTTCTACCCTCTAGAAAGCCAAATTGTTCCTTTGAAATGCATGTTAAAATTGAGGCTTTAATTCTGGTTGCTATAATTTTTTTAATAATCTTGTATGACAAATTACATAGTGAAATTCGTTTAAAACCCTCAAAAGTTTTTGGCTTATCACTTTTAGGAATAAGGGATAGAAAAGTAGCATTCATGGCTCCAGAAACCCTACCTTTCCATCTAGACTCTTCAACCTCCTCCAGAAGTTCATTTCCCAAGAGATCCAAGAAAGCCAGGAAAAATTCTCTAGTCCAGCCATTCGGCCCACAACTTTTAGAAGTAGTAAAACCTTTAAGAGTTGACAAAATTTCAGATAAATTAACTGGATCAACAATTCTAAGGCCTTCTTCCTCAGAGAAAATCCTTGGATAAGCCCTAATAACTACCAGTTGATTGGAGATAGTGAGGTTTCCTGAGCCTTAAAGATATCTTGAAAATATCCAATGGATTACGTTTGTAGACCCTATTGAATTGTGATAATTGATCCATCCTCAGTAATATCCTAGATAACATTGTCATGTTTTCTAGAATTTGCAAATGAATGGAAAAACTTAGTATTCCTGTCTCCTGAAGCAAGCCAATTTATCCTACTCTTTTGTCTCCAAGTTTCCTCCTCCTGGTTTAAGAAGATAAATTTCCTCTTTTATTTTTTTAGTACCAATAATTTATCATCCTCCTCAAAACCTCCCAGAAAGTCAGCATATAGAGTGTCTAAATCAATTTCTAATTGCACAAATCCCTCCTTCGTCGAGAGTTTTTTCTTTTTTTCCCATTTAGTCACCAAATAATTAAGTAGTTTGAGTTTTTGAACAAGTGAGTACATAGGATTTATTATCTTTGTATCGAAAATCCCATTCCAAGACGATCTCACTAAGTTAACAAAATTTGGTTCCTCCAACTAGACAAAATTGATTTTAAAAGGATAACATAACTTTTGCTTTTCTTGTTCCAAATGTAGGATCATTGGAATATGATCAGAAATCGTAATATTGCTCACCCAAGATCTATATCTGGGTCTTGACAGGGATAACTCCTCAATAATAAAAAAATTGATCCATTCTCTTAGCAATGTATTCCTGTCCACCTCTACCATTTCTCCATGTAGGAAGAAGCTTTAAAGGCTCAATATCCACGAGACCTTCATCTTGTATCCATTGGCTAAAGTAGTGATGCAATGGATTAGATCTAGCATGGGGACCCCACACTTCTTTGTTTTAAGTGGTAAAATTCAAATCTCCTCCCAAAATAAGGTTGTGATCATTGACCAACCCATCCCTCCTAATCGTTTCCCATAATTCTCGTCTGTCACCATAAGGGCCATAATAGTTAATCAACTTCATCCTTTTGTCTATATTCTTTACCAAACCATCCAAGAGAATCCTTGTAGGGGTCAAAAAAGAAGAAAATTCATCTCTTCTCATATTCCATGAAGATAACAACCCACCTGATAATCCTAAGGAATCCACCCCACAAAAATTCCAAGTAGGAAGTAGTTTAGCAAATATCTCTCTCTCTTTGGATTCACTGACCATAGTTTCCTGGATAAGTAGATTGTCTGGTTTAACAAGAGCTAAAAACCTTTTGAGGGCTAAAAAATTTGGAGCACCCCCAACTCCTCTAACATTTAAAGTTACTATAATCATTTTTTGACCCTCGCTAGGGATTTATGAGCTCTAAGCGCCCGTGGAGCATCTACAACAAGAAAAATTGTATTATCTTTAGTCTCCTTCTCTTTTCCTAGCTTCCTAGAACTTCTAGTTTTGAGTGGGGAAAAATCTTTTTCCACAGCTCCAAACACAACGCCTTTCAAAATAGTAGACTCTCCCACCGAACTGCACATAGTGACTCTTTTCAATTTCTCATCCAACATGATATTTACTGAGGTAGTAGGCAATGGTTCTCCTCGTGAGTAGATCAGAAGAGGAGATCAGTTGAGTACTTATTATAAGAGGGAATAAAGTTGACTAAGGAGGCATCGATCTCACTAAGTACATATAGGTTTGTCTTAGTGTGTTCTCCCAAGGAATCAAAAGAGTCCTTGACATCCCCATTTTTTTTTGGAACCAGAAAAGTAGGAAGAGAAGGCTCATTCGAAAGTAAAATAGGTCCATCTATATTTAAAGAATCTTGTTCCTCAAGACCTCACTAGAATTTTCCACTGGGTTCATCGTAATATTTGAAAGACAAACCACCCTTCCTTCCAACTTACTAACCCGAGATTTTAAAGTTTCCTCCTTATTCCTAGAGTTTACAACATCCAACTCCAAGGGAGGAAAATCCTCAACCAAACAGTTAGTGGAATCTTCGAAACTAACAATATCCCCCTCCCCCAAACCTCTCTCGCCAAATCCACATGCATCATGCGTAAACCAACAACCCCCCCTCCCAAAGAGGTACCACCAATATCCCCTCTGGATACCATCCCTTACAATACCCTTCCCAAATCCACCGAGGACGAGTCTAACCCTTTACAAGCATCCAATACCTTCTTTTGTTTCCCCTCCCAACAATTCTCCCTAGAATCCATAGTAACATCTACACGATAAGATGAGCACTCAGGCCGTAACATCAAATTAGGGGCAGTCACTACTTGGGAGGTCTCCAAACCAAAATCCTGTATCCAATTTAAATCACTTGAAGACAGACAGTAAAAAAGGCCATGGCACAAAGTTTTTAACTTACCAAGTACAGTGTCACTATCCAATTCCAATGGTAGTAAGGACTCTGCAAAGCCGTCAATTTCTGTATTCAGAGAAGTTTGTTTCATCTCCACGTTCAAAGCAGTATCTAAGTCAAAACAGTAGGGAGGAAAAAACTTTTGAACCCTAGGACAATTATGTCTTAGGTGCCTCATAGCCTTACAAGTCGCACACCTAAACAAAACACTAAGGTAGTACATCCTTTGATGGTACCCAAAGTTGCGCCATTTGATTACCATATCGGTGGGTCATCCTTGTTGCATGTTAAATTCAACCAATAAGTGCCCCACCCGCCTATCTTGTCTTGCTAGAAACTGTGGATCAATGTGAAAACTTTTTCCAAGAGTTTCACCGATCGCCTTGAAGTCCTCTAGTTCTAGAAATCTAGGGGACACCGAGGCAGAAGTACCCATAAATGACAAAAGAGAAAATGTTCCTTCTCGTGATTAAAATAATGAGTCCAATGCTTCAGCATGAGGCTTTCATTTTTAAAATCCCAGACCCTGCTCATAATTGCCTCTACATCCTTCGAAGATTTAAAAGTGAAACAATACCAACCTTTTACCATAATATAGACCTCAAGTACCGGGCACCAAGAGTGTTTATCCCAACTATGGATGTCTATTGATGACATCGACCAGTAGCTAAACCGACCCACTAGCGCACACAATGATAATGTAATGACTTCCCTCATCCCAATATCATGACCAAGTGTCATTGTAGGATTTTGTTTTTTAACCCTTCATGCCTTTAAACCACAATTCTTCTTTGCCTCCCCCACAACCCTGAGTAAACTTAACCCATGATATACACTTTCCTTCGCACATGTACCCTTAATCCATGGTCCACTACCCTTAACCGCTGAAGAATCCTTCAGCTCTCTCAACACATTCTCCTCACTATTAAATCCTCCCTCCGAAGCCCGCAGAGAAAAAGACTCTGAAATTTGTGTAGAAGAAGTTTTTTCGCATGTATCCCAGCCTCCACTAGGCTTCAATGCCTCCTCCACTTCCCTTTGTAAACCAGTCCCAGGAGTAAATATCACCTTCGTGCAAAAGCCCTTTTTCCATGGCACACCGCCCTTTCCTACTAAATGAACCTTTGGCCCTCCCACAACTAATTCCTTGATGCAGAACCCCCCCCATCGAAGCCTGCAGAGTGGAGGAATCCAAATGATTTGCATCAAGTGAATGTGCGCATGTATCCCATCCTCCGGCCACTTCCAAAGAAAAAAGATCTTCGATGATCCTGATGGACCTTGTGTCCATCGATCGACCATCCGGATCACCACCTAAACCAAAAAAGGTATGTGAAATAAATTTTGTCTTGAATGAATTTACACGTGAATCAAGCAGTTTTGAATTCTAATGGTACACTCTCAGCTCTTACCTATACACCTCATCCATTTTGTGGAGACTCACTTGTCTCCACCAATTGTCATCATCTAGACCAGATCCGAATTCCAGCTCGACTCCCGCCATTGGTATCAAGTAACAATCCAGTCAGACGAAACGTTAAAGAGTTCTACCCTAGTATGACCCCCTACCCTCCTGCCAATAATTAGGGCCCTCTAGATAGCTTACTGACAATTATGAATTTGAATTTCAAGAATGAAAATGAAGTACAGATTCCCTATTGGTACCAAATTTCTTGGATTCATGAAGTATCTTCATTCATCTTGGTGGTGCTTCATTTACCACTACCTGTGTAAAGTTCCTTAACATTTAGACTTGAAACAAAAACCAAGTATATAGACTATATTATTACAAAAAACAAGATAAGAGATACAAATAAGATCAAATATGAAAAATATACACTCATATTATGATAATAAGTAGAAAAAAAGAAATACTCACTTGCCTCCTAAAGTCACGTGATTTTTAACTAAGAAAATCTCCAAATACAATAATACAAGACAAAACATTATGTAGTTTCCTATTCTCTTTAAGTAGATTCTTAACAGAAAAACCTTAAATACATATGGTCCCATCATTAATTGGTACCAACTAAACCTTATAAAATGGACCGTTCTGCATTAAATAACTATCCACTATAATCTAATGGACCTCATTATTTTCAAAATTATCTATATAAAATAATTCATTAATCTAAAGTGTTTGACTTTAAAAATTAATATAATAATATAATACATTACAAATATTTACATTTTTCTTCCAATTTTACAAATACATATTATTTTTTTTCAAACATTTCGAAGATATTAAACTCAATATAATGATATAAGACATTACAAATATTTACATTTTTCTTCCAACTTTACAAATACATATTGATTTTTTTTCAAACCTTTTGAAATATAAAATTCAAGTTTAAATATTATGTCAATAAAGTGTTCTACTTTTAAAGTTATGGTTAGAAAAGTATATAAATCTTATTTCGATTTCACTTTGATGGCATTTTCACATTAAAATATTGGGAAGATTAATTAAAAAAAATTTAGAGTATACAAGTTTAATTAATTTTTTTAATTTAATTGAAATTTTGTTAAAACTTCTAATTTTATTTTTATTTGATTAATTATAAGTTTTTTTTTTTAATTTATTAAAAAAATAAATATAATTTTACTTCATAAAAGGTGACAAAACATATTAGGTGTGTCTATTATTTTTAAAATATTTTACATATTAGAATAAATTCTTCCAAATTATTATTATTATTATTATTAATTTATTAAAAAAATCAATGTAATTTTATTTCATTAAAAAAACAAAAAATATATTAAAAGTAATTTTATTTTTAAAATATATTACATTTTCTATAGGAGGAAACAATTCTAAAGAAACAACTTGCAGAACACCACAAACAAGAGGATATTTTTTGGAAGCAGAAATACCGGGTCCAATGGCTAAAGGAGGGGAAAAACTACAAAGTTCTTCCATCGATCCATGATCCACAAACGATACATCAACCAAATTCTGAAGCTTGAGGACTTACAGGGAAACACTTTACTGGACCATGTAGACATTGAAGAAGAGTTAGACACCTACTCCAAAGAGCTTCTCTCATAACCTCTTTTTGATAGAATGCCTGCCATCCAAAGGATCACTCAGCACATCCCCACCCTAATCACCCCTGAGAAAAACAAAGCCCTCATGAGACTAATCATGCATGAGGAGTTTGATCAGGCTATCAAGGAAATGCCCCCGGGAAAGGCCCCAGGGCCGGGCAACTTCATCACTGACTTCTTCCACTACTGCTAGTCAATGGTTTGAGAAGAGGTTTGTGAATTGGTGGAGGAATCCAGAACCTCAAAGCAAGTGCTATTAGATCTTAATTCCACATTACTCACCTTGATTCCTAAAGAGGAGCACGTCACCAACCCAAAGTAGTTTCAGCCAATTGTGCTATGTAATGTCATCTATAAGATTATCAAAAAGGTCATAGCCCTCAGGCGCAAACCCATACTCCCATGCATCATCTCTAGGGAGCAGTTTGGTTATGTGGAGGGGAGGCACATAATGGATAGTGTAATCTTGGTGCACAAAATCATCCACTCACTCAAAACTACTTGGACTTCAGGTATGCTCATAAATCTTGACTTCTATAAAGCATTTAAAAAACTAAGTTGACAATACATGAATTCCATCCTTTTAGCCTTTGGGTTCAACACAGACTGGATAGAATGGATCAAGAAACTCACCTCTGTCAGACAATTGGCTTAGGTTGATGGAAATTTGGTATGTATTGTTGGTTGTCATTGATGTCAACCATCAGAGAGTGATAGTGTAGATTGATGTCAATCGTTAGTGATTGATGTCAACCCTTGGAGAAAGTTCAGTAGCGAATTCCGATAGCACAAAGGTTTGAGTAATGGGCCCAAGTTTGTTTTATGTATAATGATATGATTTTTAATATATTTTAAGGTAAGACTATTCTATATGGATAATAAATTTCATTCCATTTCTGGTGGTATGTGGAACGTCACATAACTCCTCACGGTTAGAGAGTTATGGCCATGTGAAGTTGGAGAACCCAGGTTTGGGTAATGGACCCAAGTTTGTTTGATGGATAATGGTATTAGTTTTGATATATTTGTATGCAAGACAATTCTAGATGGATATTACATGTTATTCCATTTTCGGTGGTATGTGGAACCTCACATAACTCCTCACAGTTAGAGAGTTATAGCCATGTGAAGTTGGAGAAGCCTCATGAGTCATCTAGAAGCCCCAAAAGGTTAAAGTAGTCAAAGTGGTTTAAGATATTTTAGAAGGTAAATGATAAAGTGAAGTGATGAGTGTACTATAAGTCAAAGTGAATACAAAATAAATTATTCAAATAATAAAGTTAATGGAGAAAAATTACTAAGTTGACAAGTGGTTAGAAGTGGGTTAACCCTAAAATAAGGAAAGTGGGTTAAGATGGTTAAAAGGTAACCCCTTGAGGAAGCTACATGAAAGTATAAATAAGAGGCCTTCCTTGGTGTCACACCTCTCAACTCTTCATAATATTAATTTCACCAAATTCACAATGCAATATGTGTAATATTTTAGGTATTCCACACCTTCCTAAACCCTAATATGCTAACCCAGATTATATTACAACTCTAATCCCTTAATTTTGCATTAAATTAGAAAATTATTAAAAATAACAAAAACATTGAAAAAATAATTCGAGGCATTTCTCTTTTCCCAATAGGGGGCCCAAGGCCTCACCTGGCCCTCCTACAACTCCCCTAGGCGCACCCGAAATATGCATACATCAATACTGGTGGAGGGGATCATCAAAATCCAACTCCTCCTCCCCCCCACCAACACCAACCCCACCACCACATGCAAAGAATATAACACATACCCAATAACCTCCTCTATATTGTTCAAGATTTTATTATATGTTAATTTCTATTTTTCCCTGAAACTTTCAAATGAATAATTGTTTAAACATTCAGTGCTAACAATTGCATTCACCTTTCTATTTTTATCTTTAATCTTTTGAGGAAAACTAATTGTACGTCCTCTATATTTGTATTTTCCACCTATTGAATGCATTACCTAAAAAATTGGGTTGGCTCATGCTATCAACATCTCTTCAACTTGTGTACTACTTGTAGTAACCAAATGTTGCAACCAGGGGTTCATATGGTTTTGAGATGAAAATCTATGATTGGCGTGCACTCTATTTTACATCTCATACATCTAAGATCTATATTACAATCACCACTTGAATGTCAGGATATGACATCTCACATACATTACACATTTGAATTTGATTCAATTTATCAATTCTTTCATGAAATATTTTATGTGCAATAACTTCATCTTCATTTGAATCCACTAGTACAATGGATTTTCTTTGAAGCTTATCATCATGTAACAATATTGGTTAATGATTTTGGTGATTTTTACCTATTAGAGAAATAGGTTCAGTTTCTGTCATTACGTCATTGATACCTCTCCATTGTATTTGTTGATGTTCTCTTACTTGATCTCTATTTTGATTTTTATGTTCATCCCTACCATCCTCTTCATTCTTTGCAATTGCAGTCTTTGTCTTTTAAAATCCTTTTTTCATTGTCCTTCCCTTGGTCATCATTTATTCTTTGCATTTGCAATATTTTTCTTTTACGATCTTTTCTTTGTTGTTCTTTCCTTTGATCCTTAGTCATTTGTTGTCATCACATTCTTTGTTAATCAATTTTCTATATTCTCATCTCTTCCCTTTCAATTTCAATGATTTGTTTTATTTGATTTAATGCATTTCTTCTAACTAAATGTCATTGTAGACTTCTTACATCTTCAATATTGTTTTTATTCGTTTTCCAATTAAGAGTAGACTTGATATTATTGAATTTTTAACTATTTATTTAATTTATATTCACATGTCAAAAAACAACAACCTAAAGAGAATGAATGATGTAATTTTAAAATAACTATGAAGTAATAGTAACAACAATGTAAAAATAAATAAAAACAAAATAATGAAAAGACTTATGTCTCTGATTCGATTTCAAAGTATTCTAATTTCTATACATGTAAGCTTGAGAATTCTCATGGAATATAACTAGACAATTAGGGAAAAGTCACACCAATCAATCACAACCAAAACGACACAAAATTTAATATATAAATGTGCCACCTATAAACAAACACCACAAAAGGAAGCCGTTGGTACTAAACCATGAACCATGGAGAATAAAAAATATGTTCCCTTATATTTTATTGTGATATATATTGATTTGTTGCATTATAAAAACCATAACGTGTGCATCATTTATAATATTTTCAAGACATTAGCATTTTGGGAGAGACGACATGATTCAACAATATTCATGGTTTTACGTAGCCATCCTCACATAGAAGTATTTCCAATTAGGTAAACTAAAGAGGGTTATGTTAATGTCTAGGAAAAAATACATCAATGGAGTAAATAGTTTAAATGAGAATTATGGGGTAATAAGAATTGAAGTATTTCCAATTAGGTAAACTAAAGAGGGTTATGTTAATGTCTAGGAAAAAATACATCAATGGAGTAAATAGTTTAAATGAGAATTATGGGGTAATAAGAATTGATGTTGAGGGGAAGTCGCCTCTTAATCATTTAATAACTATAAGTTTTAATATAATAGAAGTCTTAATAAGTGCTTAACCAACCAAATCAATGGAGAGGAAAGGTTCATTGTTCACTATGTTTTTTTTGACAATGTATTAATGCAATTTGTCACCCTAAAACCACGATACATTTTCTCAATTTTAGATATTGTCTAACACATTGTTTCATAAAACTAGTCATGGAACTATGAGACAAACCATTAAAAATGGGTATTCATGTAATTCACCTTCTTCATCATTGACCATTGTTACTTTATAACTCTTCACCTTAATCCTCATGTAACTTTATACATACACATATTACATATTGATAATGATATAACTCTTTGACACATATGCCGTGATTGTAGATACATATTAACTTTCCATCTACCATGCTTTTAGAGGGATCAAATCCGTGGAAGTGCAAACCTTTCCCAAAATTTTGCTCTCTAAAAAAAATGTTTTGCACCTTCCGAGATTTGATTCCTTTCTATTTATGATAAATTCGAAGTATCCAAGAGATATGTTTTCCTTAATAGCTCTTTAATAATCACACTTATCCAACAACTATTATAAATTCTTTATGATAAATTACACATATCCAAGAGATATGTTTTCCTTAATAGCTCTTTAATAATCACACTTATCCAATAACTATCATAGATTTGCATTGACTTCCTTATCAAGAAGAAGATCTAAAAGAACATAGGCTTCTACTTGACTATTTATAGCTTGTACACCCCTTCTAAGGTGCATGAGGCATGACACTTAGTGGAAGAAGTCTCTAACCCAGCCCTTAGACATGGGTTCTTAAAAGAATGAATTTATCCAATAAAATAAATAAGAATAATAGTATTTATGTATTGATTTTTTCTGCATAACTTAACAAATGTTGTTCCAAGATCACCATAGTTTTGATGACTTAGGAGGTTAGGAAGGTATTGTGGCAAATATTTTTAAATCAAGATTTAATTTGGATATAGGTAGCATAATCTAAGAGGATGTGTTTTTCATCTTCTACCCTCTTAGTATCACAAAACTGACACATTCTTTCATTCTACTGTGTTTAGCTATTTTCACAAGAATATGCACATTATTTGTAAAACATACAAACCGATGTTCAAAGTCTTCTAAAATCATCCCTAAGTTGATCTTTAAAGTCTTCTAAATTCATCCCTGTATCCAAAGTCATTTGGATGTTTCTTCTTCCATGTCCACGTTTTTTTAGCTTTTTACATTTTCTATCCACTTACACCAACCAACCGCACAGTTTAATTTGATCGCACTGCCCACACTGTACACGACGACTATCTACGCACGGAGGGGACGTGAACTGTGCCATTCACTGTTTAAGTACACAGCTTTTGCAAAGTTTTCTATAAAATCCAGAATGCAGACGCTTTTAGTGTAATGCAGAGGCGAGGGAATTGGTGTAGAAGAATGTATTTCCTTGTTATAATTGCTATTTTCTTAACCTCTGTTGCTGCACGCCAGGCATCATTTTCGAAGGATTTTAAAGTGACATCGGCTGTTGACCATGTGAAGACAATGGCTGACAACAACTCAATTGAGCTAATCTTGGATCAAAATTCAGGTGGGTGTTGCTCTCACTTCCTATGTTAATATCATAGTTCATGACAAGCTTTCTACTGGAAGTTTTCATGAAAATATCATGCAGCAAACACTGACAAGTAATTTTCATTTGGTTGGGCAGGGGCAGGATTTGCGTCAAAATATCAGTACATGTTCGGGTTTGTGAGCATGAAAATAAAACTCGTGGCAGGTGATTCGGCGGGGACGGTCGCTGCTTTTTATGTATGTATGAACGATTTATTTTGGAAAATTATGAAATGGTTTTTTAGTTGAAATCTGGTTATATAAATTTATATGAATCATTATTTTTTGTTGTTCAAAATCCATTTTTGAATGTAGAAATGGATTCAGTATATTGAAAGTTATTCGGATTCTACAGAAATAATCACTTAAATCTACTAAACCAGCAATTTCTACCAACGGACAAATATCTAAAAACAATTCTTATTTTTAACTTGAAAAATGTTCTATCTCTATTTGCTTTTGAAAAATGTTCTATCTCAATTTGGGTTGTGTAATCTGCATAAAGTAATTCGAATTTCAAATGAAACATGAGTACTGAAATGATATATGGTACAATTAAGCCATCACAGGCATCTATCTCATCTTCAAATCTCCTCCTCCTTCCAGTGAAAGATTGGTGCTCTGCGTATGTGATAATTGATTATTGGGGATAATTTCAAATCTATATGCAGATGAGCTCAGACAGGGAGGAAGTGCGAGATGAATTGGATTTCGAGTTTCTGGGGAACAGATCAGGCCAGCCCTATACAGTCCAAACAAATGTGTACGCTCTCGGAAAGGGTGACCGAGAGCAGAGAGTGGACGTCTGGTTCGACCCTTCGCTAGAATTTCACAAATACTCCATCCTCTGGAACCATTACCATATTCTGTGAGTATCGATATCTGTTTCAATCTTCGGCGTTCTAAACCATTCAATTTTTTAATCAGATTGTCGTGCATTTCTTCTAGAACTGGGATTCATCAGTGGACGGTATAATGCAGATTTTATGTGGACGATATCCCCATTAGGGTTTACAAGAATAACGAAGCGAGAGGCGTTCCATTCCCGGGGAATCAAAGCATGGCGATCTTCTCTTCTCTATGGGAAGCAGATAACTGGGCGACCAGGGGAGGGCTGGAGAAGATCGACTGGAGTAAGGCACCTTTCGTGGCCACTTACACAGATTTTGAGATCGATTCCTGCCAGTTCCCGGGCAACACTAGTTGCGCGTCTAATACAAACAATTGGTGGGAAGGGTTGAGTTACAGTAAGCTCAGCGCAAATCAAGCGAGGTCGTACAAATGGGTGAGGACGAATTACATGATTTATGATTATTGTACAGACAGATCCAGGTATCCAGTACCACCCATGGAGTGCATCACTGGTATCTCATAAGTTTATTTTAACTGCGATTAATATGCAGTTTTTTGTAGAGTCTTTAAGATTGTTGCAGTGGTATATACACTAGAAAGTATATACCAATATCATAGTAAAAGTGAAAAATGTAAGAAATATGTTTTAAAAAATTTGTTTTTTGTTTTTTTAATTATATTTTAATAGTATTTATAGTAGCTTAAATGTTTTATAAGTGCTCTACAGTTATGTATGTGAGATGTTGAATTCTTATGTTAAGTTAAATAATACTACATTAAAAATAAAATTAAAATTGATTCAATAAAAAATACAGTAATACTTATATAAAAATTGACATGAAATGAAAGAATAGTTTTTATTATAAAATTGGATTTCTTTGAATACTTAATAAATCCAGATTTGAGATAAATCTAACTAATATCGAAGTATTAATATAATCTAAATAAATCTATTTATAAAACCTCGTTAAATAATCAAATCTTTACTTAAATCATATAAACCAGCAAACAATTTTTTTGCTTAAATCGTAATTTCTTTACTAAAAACCCTACATATGATATTGGTATATCTATTTTGAGATCATTTACTAAATCAGTGTTATATCTATTTTCAGATCATTTCCTATTGGTATATCTATTTTGAGATATACTATATATCTGTTATACCATTGAAATTATAATCAAATCTTTACTTAAATCATATAAACCAGCAAACAATTTTTTTGCTTAAATCGTAATTTCTTTACTAAAAACCCTACATATGATATTGGTATATCTATTTTGAGATCATTTACTAAATCAGTGTTATATCTATTTTCAGATCATTTCCTATTGGTATATCTATTTTGAGATCTATTATATATCTGTTATACTATTGAAATTATTTGATTGGGCAAAATAAAAAACATTGAATTTGTTTTTCAAATTTTTATTATTATAGTAGTATACCAACACTCTTAAAAGCTATCATTTTTATAACTTATTTAGCCATCTATGGTGGGATTGTTGAAAATATTCACGCTGCTAAAGTGAAAACATCATTCATACCATAAAGACATTATTAGCAACATCATTGTCATTATTTATTAGCGACATCATTATCGTCCTTTATGTAAGACCTTACAAATATTTAAATTTTCTTAGCCATTTTGAAAGATTTAAAATTCATATTGAAATGATAAAGTGTTTGACTGAGATGCTTATGAAGTGTTTGACTTTAAAAGTTAATATAATGATGTAAGACATTACAAATATTTACATTTTTTTTCACACTTTACAAATATATATTAATTTTTTTTCAAACTTTTTGAAGATATTAAATTTAAGTTGAAATAGTATGTGTATAAAGTGTTTTATTCCTAAATTTATGATTAGGAAAATATATAAATCTTATTTCCATTGTATTTTGATGGGCTTCTCATATTAGATTTTATTTTCAAAATATTGATCACACTATCAACCTTCCTAATCTTTTAACTCAACAAAATCATGGAGATTTTGGGAAGCTTCTCTTAATTCTTTTCGAGCACATAAACAAAATTCTAAAGAATCACAAGTAATCACTTGCCCTCTTAAGGTCCAATAGACCAATTAAGTCTTAATGGACGTTAATCATCATCATCATCAATTAAAATGTTGAAAAGATCATTTAAAAAAAATGAAATAATATATAAGTTTAATTAATTTTTTTAATTTTTTTAATATAATTGAAATTTTGTTAAAAATTTTAATTTTATTTAATTAATTAAAAATTTTTTAATTTAGTAAAAAATCAATTTTAATTTTACTTCATAACAAAAAGTCACAAAATATTAGGTGTTTCTATTATTTTTAAAAAATCTTACTTTTCAAAATATCTTACATATTAGAACTTTTAAGTCATTTTATTTTTAAAAATTTAAAACAATCACATATGAGTAGGAAAGAAATTGTTTTGGGAAAATGAGAATAAGTGAAGGAAGATTTCATTGAGAATAGACAATAAGGGCTGGGAGGAGGAGTTGAAGTTGAAGTTGAGTACACATGAGTTTACTAAGAATTTGATCTGGGATTTTTTATTCAATGATCATTATGTGAATTGCATTAAAGAGTGTAAATAAAGATTATGTGCAACAATAATAAAGAAGGCAAAAATATGAAAACAAGATGAGAGAAATGAGAAAGATCACAACAACTTGATAACAGAGTTCGCCCAATAATGGACTACGTCTCTGGGCCTGCTTCGAAGTGGAGAGGCTTTATATTATCTCAGCAATAAATTGGCATAAATTACATGGCTATACCTCAAAACTGAAAATGGCCTTTTAATCTGTTGCCTAGATGAAAAATATGACTACACCCGTGGATTTTTGGTAAGGAGTAGTGTAAAATCGACTGTCAAATCGTCCAAATTTGACACCGTCACCTCCAGGCCCCTCCTAGGCTCTTTGCCTCGAAATTTGTTCCACCAATCTACATTAATGCATGCACTTATATGGAAATTTGTGTCGTTGTACAATGTTGGGCGCAGACCCCTTTATCTGGCAAAAGTCTGAGTTTAAATTGGAATTTCTTGGCGAATATACCATTCTCGTCGTTGGATCTGTTGGTAACTGGTTGTAATTAAAGGCATGTAGTTGGGGGAGGTTTGGTGGTCAAACCTCATGGACCCCCCATTTTGAAGTTCATTTGTAACAATGTATTAAATATAGATTTTTACAAACTATATTATATAACCTCCCGTTATATTAAATTTTGTTTACCGCCAATAGGATGGGACAGGTGCACGAATCATCATAATAATTGTTGTTGCCAAGATTTGTGTTTAAATATGGCCGCCGTGTCTAGCATTGGCTTGCCCAACTTTTATACTTTTTGATTTGGTCATTCTTGGGCCCTCCTTGGGCATTTCAGGGGTGTCACATGGTGTCCAATGATTGGGCCACATGGCACCCTTCCATTGGCTCCTCATGCCCATTCATCCTGTTGACTCACTTCCATCTATCATTGTGTTAGGATGCCACATGGTGACCTCTGGGTGGTGCCACGTGTCACTCGTTAATTGTCCCATGTGGCCACCAAAATTTCCATATTATCATGCCACATGTCAACCCCTGGGTGGTGCCACATCAACATGCTAACGTCAACATGACATCATGCTAATGTCACCCCTATGTAGTTGGCTACTGACGTCATCTATATGGATGTTGATGTCAACATGTTGACTTTGACTAGGTTGACCAAAGCTTTGATTTGCCACATCTTTGTCATATGGACTTATTTTGATGTGTTGTTTGCATTGTTTTTTTTTAACAAGAACGATTATGTTTCATTAATTGGCATTCTGGCAGGCCAGAATCAGAAAGTTACAAATCTGAAGAAGGTTGGTGACCTCTAACAGTGCTGCCAACCTTCTTGTGAGTGTCTTGGGGATCCAATCCCATCT
>ML781388.1:262674-286311 GCA_009831015.1 Picea engelmannii | reverse complement strand
TGGGGAAACATCACATAATACCTCATCCTTGAAGGGTTGGATGTCGTATGACAATCGACACTGCTGACTGACATGAAGATCTCATCCTTGGTGAAGCCACCCAATGCTGTATGGTTGCGGGTGTGGTATTGTCGACAATCCCAACTATTTGACGACCTCTGCTGAGATGAGGTTCTTCTGGATTCCGCTATCAACAATAAAATGTAGCGGGGTCCCCTTCACCCACATTTGTGAATTAAAAAGTCACTCCCCCTCTTCTGGATCTATTGTTTCTTCTGGTTGAATTGTTGTGGTCGCGACAATAGCAGTGGGCTCTGCGTCGATGATTTGTCTTTTACCAGTATTTTCAGAATCAGATTCTGAATCAGGGTTTGACTCCTTGTCTTTGATCTCGGCCACCAATGACTATTTTAAGCGACATTCATCGGTGTTGTTCCAGGGGATTTTGTGGAAATCGCACCATTTTCTGGTGTCCTTCTTTGTCTTGCCGTGACCCTTCTTTTCCTGTGGCTTGGGCTGGTTTTCGGGAGACTGTTTGTTAGGGTTGTCTTTGTCATACTTTGGTTGTTGTGGATTTGCAGAATCGAACTCCCGTTTGTTTTGGTGCTGAAATTTCTGCTCGATTTTAACAGCATATCGATACGCAGCACCGAGTGATGAGATGTCCAGAAAAACCATTTCAGTTTGGATGTATCTGTGTAGAGCCCCACGGTATTTCAAAACCAAATGTCGTTCAGAGTCTTTGATACCTAGATTGGTGCGCAAGGTATGGAAGCTATTGGTGAACTCCGCAACTGATTGGCCCCTCTCTTGCTGCAGCGTGGTCCATCTCATGTACTGGTCCTCATAGTTGCCAACAGGGTAATATTGTTCCTTTACCTCATCCACAAAAAAATCCCATGTGGGTTCGGCCCCATATATTCCAGAATCCTCTGTGGAACTCTGCTCCTAGTAAGTTTCCCACCAATGTTTGACATGGGGGAGAGCCTTAAGGAGTGTGAAGGTGATCTTTTACTTGTCTGAAAAATTATGAACACAGAAATAACCTTCTAGCAGATTTAACCATTTATCTAGGGCATCTGCATCTATTTGACCTTCAAATATGGGAATATCAAAATTAACCTGTACCTTGAAAGGCGAGGTGCCTCCAAAGTGGCTGCTTGATGAAGATGCGTCTGATGCTATCGGCAGGCATTGAAGGATGTGGGAAAAATTCTCCATCATTTCGTCCCTCTGTCGCGTGAGAGCTTGCTCAAGCAACAGACTGATAGGATCGTCTGCTCCATCGTTTTTATTTTCTTCTACCATTGAGGGTTTCTTGGGTGTGCAAGAGAGATTGTCCTCAAGAGAGACAAGATCGAGACCCAAATTTATATACTCGGACCTCATCGGGGACATGCACTGAAAAACGATCAAGAGCAGCCTGCTCTGATACCACTCATCTGAATTATTTTCGGCACGAAATGAGAGCGGAGATATAATAAATAAATGCACAGAGATATTGTAGATAATCAATAATATAACAAAAATGTATCATAGATGCAACCATAAACATAGATATACAGTAATACATGATTTCTATTAATCATAGAAATGTACAGAGACTATAAAAATACAGAGTGAAAGACTCGCTAGAATGGTGGCAGCTTATCTCTGAGAAGAGATGTGACGGCTACTCGCATTCGCAAGAAGATGGTTACAATGAGGCTCTGGAGGCCTTTTTACAATAATTGGGAATGCCAAAACTCCTAGACATCCAAAAACCTAACCCTAGGAGATGAAGCGCCAAAAGTCATGTGGGCCCCGTTTGGGTAAGTTGGTGCATCAACTTCCCCGGGTCGTAACTTTTGCATACGATCTCTGTTTTAGGCGTGTGATAGCTTGTTGGAAAGGTATCATCGAGGAGATTCATTTTGGAGGATCAATTATGCTTTTGGCTATAATTTAGCTCTAGATATAGAAAAAAATTCATTTAGGCCCTCAAAATGGCCCCGGAAGTTAAAACCTGCTAAAAATAGTAAATTGCCAAAATGGCCAGAAAACTATTTTGAGCCATTTGGAAAAGGTGGGTGGCCCCTGATATCCACCTGGATCAGGGGAACACACAAGAAGACAATGGAGAGAGATTTGTGCGCATGAGGATATTTAGAGAGGAGGAAAGAAACTAGACAAGAGCGCATGCATAGAGGGGAATGTGTGACCTGGATATGCAGAAGGAAAGAGAAAGGTCGCAAGTTTGATGTTGAGGAATCATTTGATAAACCTCGTAGGTTGCTCTGAAAAAGAGGGGATCTCTATGAAATGATACAATTTTCCCTGGTGATATCATGGCTTGGAACAAGGGTGGCTAGAGAACTGAGAATGAATTCCTCTAAGCCTATGGTTAGGTGGAAAGGTGAACACCCACAGTTAGTTGGTTGGATGCAAATTGTAATAGATAAGTATTTCTTGTACCCTGCACACTTGAATTGAAAAGCATGATCGAATGTCTATGTCTATGATCAATATTTGTAGTGTTTGATCCATAATGAAAATGCTTAATTTTCTTTTGTAAATCGTTGCCTTCGAATGGTTATAATATTACCAGTGTGGCCTCTGGTCTGGTTGGAAAATCCTCAAGTTATTATTCCCAGGGATCAACTTTACAGTACTATATTTGGGGCAGACTCCATGATACTACTACAATCTTGTTGATCCTTCAAAGGTGCCTTCCCTTGTGTTAGAACCTAAATTCTGTGAGTGGAGGTTACTTCCTTCAAACCAATAGACTAGGAGACCACAGGCTCATTCCCACGAGCTTAACCAAATCTCATCTAAGAGTCTATATTACATCCTAATACCCATTAGAGGGTCCATATGACCAAGGTCTAGGAGCCCTGCGCTTGCTGAAAGGAGCTAATAATTTATGGCTTTGGCAATCCAGGGTGTTGTGACCTTAACCAAATCGTGGTTAAGAGGTATGACTGTATCCTTTGGGGCTTGACAAAGATCCATAAAACCAAGGCCTAGGAACCATGGATTAAATTTTGAGGGAACTAAGTGTTCAGGAGTCCGATAGTTCAGAGCCCCAGGAAATTAAGTATTGCAAAGACCAAATTGCACTGAAGATGACCTGTCGAGTCGGTGGCTTGATGGTGGATCAACAACTGGAATTCATTTACCCGTTACCATGGGAATCGTCCCCACATTAAATCTAGATCCACTTATCGGTCATAAAGAGATGCGGGACTTAGATATAAGAACACTCGAGAATTTCCCTGACTGTTAGATCTACACCAAGGTCAGTCTGGTGTTGACCGCTTCGGGAAGAACAAAGGTGTTTCACCTCCAAAACTCTTGAATGCATAATTTGCAAAGTAACGTGGATCGTCAATCCTCGGATCCTTTTAGATCCTCCTTAATCGTCAATCTGGGGACTCCATTGAGAACCCCTCTTAATCATCCATCAACAAGGATGCATGTCCATGGATCAAGTATATCAGGGATGTTTTGACATGATGGTGAATGTGCACTTCATCGAAGTGCCAAAAGGTCGGATTCCATCCCAGTCGTCCATTGTTAAGGACATGTGTTGATAGCATGCTCTAAATCAATAGTCAATGTGACTATCTCTCCACATCAATCTCTCCCCATCAATAGACATCAATCACATCAATGTGATTATCTCTCCCCCTTTGACATCAATGAAAAAGGGCCATTTTATTCTTGGGGCTACTCCCCCATGTTGGATCATGCTGTCATTGAGGCTAATGGTTTGATTATTTTGGAGATTGTTGGATCATGTGCCATTGATGGCAATGGTTTGATTATTTTGATGTCAAAGGATTGATGTCAAGTGATTGATTCAAAATCTTGATTGATTGATGATTATGTATTATCCTTGATGAGAATGATAGATGTCAAGTGGAAATCAATCAATTAAGATGGATCAAGATCAATATATGAAGATGGATTCTTTAATATATTATGCATATTTTGATGACTCATTATTGTATTATCATGATTGATAAGGTGCACAAATGGATTAACTCCAAAGTGGTCCCCTCATGGTGAAATCCCTCATGGGAAGACGCTTTCTGGTTGAGTTGTGGTTGTGAGGACCCATGCTTGTATGTGGAATAATGAGATGAAGATCAAGGAAATTGTTGGTGAAACTATCCTATATGGATAGTGTTTGTCATTCCATTTCCGATGGTATGTGGAATGTCACATAACTCCTCATGGTTTGAGAGTTATGGCCTTACGAAGATGAATGACCCCCATATGAAGGCTTGAAGCCCCCAAGGTAAAAGAAGTCAAAATGACCTAAAATAAGAAATCATTATTTAAATAATAAAGAGAAGTGACAAAATCAAAAAATATTATTTAAATGATAAAATAAGGTGACAAAATCAAGAAGGAATATTTAAATGATAAATATTGGATAAATTTCTATTTATGGAAAGTGGTTAACCCTAAAATAAGGAAAATAGGTTAAGTGACCTAGAGGATGAAAGTATAAATAAGATAGCAATGGTCATTTGTACATCATCCTTTTTGTGGATCAATAGAGAGCTTCTTGTGAATATCTTTTGGAGTATTGATGGAGAGCTTCTATCTTTTGGAGTATTGATGGAGAGCTTCTTGTGAGAGCATCTTATTAGTGTGGATCTCTTGAGCATGATTGAAGATATATTCTGAGTAAGAGAGTGAGAGGAGGATCTCATGGACACATCAAGGTTTCGGCAATGTCGGAGATCTTGACGACAAAACTCTCGGATTAATAGAAAACCCTATTTTATTATGCATATGCAAGCTATCTGTGTATAGGGTGCGTATACATTGAAGGTATATGCAAGATGGCTGTGTATAGGGTGAGCATGTACGTGGGCTGACTGTGTACATGGAGTGTATAGTGGATAAAATCATGGAGATTTGTATTTGAGATGGTGCCAAGCTCTTGGATGATGAGGCAAGTTCCAGATCTGCATTCTATGGGCTCAGATCTATCACTGAGACACTGGTATGGTTACATTATTGTCTTGATGGATACTGTTGTTTGATGTGTTGTGAATTATTAGGGAATTCTTGGTATGGATTTTATGATATGGTTCATTTTGGATGATTTGGTTGATGGAGTGATCAATACTCTTGTGATTCAGTGGTGTCATGATTGCTATGGCATACTAGATGTTTATACATGATTGAGATAGCATTCATATTGATTTGTTGTGGAGCATGAAAAAGCTATTGGAGAGCTTGGATTGTGTTGTGACTGGCTGGTGGTCAGATTGGACAGTCAGAGACATAAGAGAATGATATATTGATTGTAGAGAATCTGAGTTGATCTTGAAGGACAAACCCTAACATCTCAGAAGGTATACACAGGTTGTTGTATACACTGACCATGTGCATATGCGGGTTGTAGTGAGCCACGGTGCATGGACATGCTAGCTGCACTATTGATAGGTCACATACATGTTGATAGATTGATATCTATTGAGGATTGTTGCCTCATCTCAGTTGGTGCTGAGGGTATAATATGAGGGTTTAATTATAGAGCTGGTGCTCTTGTATAGTTGTACTCTATTCAATTGTTGTTGATAAACCCCCAGATTGTTGTCCATAATAAAAAAATAAATTGTACATACATCTTGTGTTCTTTGTGTTCCTTGTGGTGATGACTTGTTCATGATATATTGTTGATATATATTCTCATCTAACTAGTGGTAAATGACAACAATGGGTAATGAATAAATGTTGAATGTTAACTAAGAAGTTTTTGTGTAAGAGGGAAGTTTTGGGAAAAAGATCCCCACACTCATTCACCCCCCCTCTAAGTGTGGTAGGTGTGTCAAACAATTGGTGTCAGGGATGATTTTAAGGATGGAAAGTTATTTTAAAATGTAGAAACCTTGGTGAATCTTACTAATCCTTCATATGCCAACTATAAATGATTGGCGATAATTTTGTAAAAATATTCAAATTTCTAAGGATTTTATATAGTTTTTATAAAAATTTGGAGATTTTTAAGATAAAATAATTTTATCCTATATAATTTGGGCGAATCATTTTTAAAATAGCGAATCTCGTTTTTGGCAAAACCATGGAAAATTAGTCGATGAATGGAATTTAGCCCCTAAAATCATCCTTGATTGGTGTAAGAGTGAGCCTTCACTACAAGCCTTAACAAGCTTGAAGGAGACCTATAGACACACAAATGGATGATGAAGTTCCAATCCTTGATGAGGAAAACTATTCTACCTGGAGAGTATATATGAGATTATATTTGAAGACAATGAGAATAGTGATTTGGAAGGAAGCCATTGGTGAATCAGTTTCATTGAAGAACAAGTCAAAGTTTGCAGCTCAAAGGAAAGGAAAGAAGAATGATGCATTGGCTCTTAAAAACATTCTTAGTGGACTCTCAAGCCCTATCAAAGAGAGCATGGGACAATGCACTTCCATCAAGGATATATGGCTAAAGCTATAGGAGATATATCAAAGCAAGAAGGAGAAGGAAAATATTGAAGATCACTCCATCAAGATCACTAAAGGTAAAGCATCTCCAAAAATTCTTGAATGCATTATTTCTAAATGTTATTTTGAAAACATTTCAAGTGAAGATAAAGAATCAAGTGATGATAGCACAAAGGAAGATCTTGAAGACATTTCAAATGAACGCAAATAATTATGTGTTGATATTGGCAAAAAGGAAGATAATGAAGATATTTCAAATGAAGTTAAAGAACCCTCAAAAACCCTTGATTTCAATGATGATGAAGAATTTTTCTCTACAAGTGAAGAAGAAGATATAGAAACAGTTTGTGTAAATTTTGATGGTAATTATCCCATGAAAAGAATAGAAGGAAATCTATTAAAACTTCAAAAAGAAGTTGAAGAGGGTTTATATAGATATAGAAGTGATCATTATTATATAGACTATAACTATCTTTCAGATAACACTAAGAAGTTTCTTAGTAGGAGTCTAAGGAACATTTTGAAGTTAAAAGAAATGATCAAGGAACAAGAAGAGAGCAATAAGACTCAATTATAAGAAAAGGAAGAAGAGATCACAAGACTACAGAATGGAAAAGAAGATATGAATGTAGATAATGAGATTATCAAAAGTTTTGAAACCATTGTCCATCTCAAGACCCAAATTGAAGAAGCCAAAAGAATAGAGGAACTATTGAAGAATCAAATAAATTAAAAGGAAGAGTCATGTTGTAAGTTAGAAGCTGAAATTGTTGACCTTAGAAAGAAGGTGGAAAAGTCAAACAAATTCTTGAATAGCTCACGAATATTGGATGAGATATTGGAAAGTCAAAGATCATCATGTGATAAATCACGTCTTGGATACAAAGGAGAAGATACACATGCTGAAGCAAGCACCTCAAAGAAGCACGAGGTAAGTCCATCAAAGAAGGAAGACAATGTTGCAAAACAACCATCTACACAAGGCAAAAAAATTTTCAAAATAACAAAGCAAGGAAGACATTAAGAAGCTATTCTTGGGACACCAAAGCAAAGGTATGAAAGTATTTTTCATGGGCATTGTTATTCATGTAATGTATATGGTCACAAATATTTTGAGTGTAGATCTTATGAAAGGAAATACAATGGAAGATTTTATAACACCATGAGGTGTTGGAGATGTGATCAAGTAGGACACATTGTTGTTCACTGTAACACCATGAGATGCTACAGTTGTGGTGGATTTGGCCACAAATCCTAGAAGTGTTAGAACACAAGAAGAAAGTCCATGATGAGAACTTCAAATAACATGGCTAGAAGAAGGAGTGAAGCAAGAAAGGGATACATCTTTGAAAATATGGATGCTAAGAGCTCAATTTCTAAGGAGCAGGGTCATCTACAGAAGTGGGTGAAGAAGACAGAGCATCCAGATCAGAATGAAATACTTAAGGGAAGTTCAAAAGTGTTAAATACTAAGGCATACGCAGGTGATAGTCATGTACATATGTCGGTTGACCTTGAATAGGTCGCGTACGTACGCGCTCTGTTGTGTAGCTGGCCATGTATATGTGGTAAAGCCTTGGGAAAAAGGAAATTCACATGGGTTCTAGCTTGATGTGATGGTATAACTCCGTGTTGCAGGGTCTGACATTGTTTATTGCAGGTTTTGACACTATTTTCTACAGTTTTTCATGGTTCTATGTTAGATCATGTAAGGTGACGATATAAAATAAATCTTGTGTGCATGGCACTAACCCATGAGTATGGTTTGATGATGATCTGTTGGGGTACATGGATGGTACATATTTGAATTTCATTGATATATCTTATGATATATTATTGGAAGCATATGATGAATATCATGGTGCATGCATTTTGCATGTGATTGGGCTACATATTGAGACATGTAGTTGGTGAGTTGAGTTGATAGTCATGTTGTACATCATTGGGGAGTCATAGCTTGTTGATGCATGGTTGATATACTTTCTTGGTGCAAGTAATTTTTCATGATGGTACACTCATAAATGGTATTTGTTTATCATATTGATAGAGGCATATGATTGATACATTCCATGGATGATATATTTTGGCATTTTTCATGATGATGATGTACATGGTTGATGTAAATAGATGTTGTGCATTGTGGGAACATTTTTGGTATGGAACAAGTTTGATGCATGAACAGGTCCAAGGATCGTCATATGGTAGCATATTGTTCATCTTGCAGACAAGATAGGGGGAGACATACCCTTAGGGGGAGTCATTCTTCTTCCCATGATTCTAGGAGAACATATTTATCAGATGCATAACTTGAAAATAGCCCTCTATTTGAATAAAGAGAACACATGCATAATTCCAGGAGGAGCGATGGTCATAGGGGGAGTATGTTCGATGTATTTTCAACATTACATCAGAGTGATATCCCTTGTTCAAAATGGGAGAGATTATTTAGAGGAAGATCAAAGGAACTTAGACAGGGGGAGCAGCCCCAAGAAGAAAATGACTCTTTTCCATTGATGTCAAAGGGGGAGAGATAATCACATTGATGTGATTGATGTCTATTGATGGGGAGAGATTGATGTGGAGAGATAGTCACATTGACTATTGATGTAGAGCATACCTTATATCCACGTTGACATCAATAATTGGTAATTGGTGTTGAAATCAATGTTGGTATTTCCATCAATTCCAAAGGGGGAGATTGTTGGATCATGTTCTCATTGATGCCAAAGGTTTGATTATTTGGGAGATTGTTGGATCATATGCCATTGATGCCAATGGTTTGATTATTTTGATGTCAAGTGATTGATTGAAAATCTTGTTTGATTGATGATTATGTATTATCCTTGATGAGAATGATAGATGTCAAGTGGAAACCAATCGATGAAGATGGATCAATATGCATAGATGAAGATGGATCAATGAGTTGTCATTGATACATGATGAAGCTGGATTCTTCGATATATTATGCATAGTTTGATGACTCATTATTGTATTATCATGATTGATAAGGTGCACAAATGGATGAATTCCAAAGTGGTCCCCTTATGGTGAAAGCCCTCACGGGAAGATGCTTTGTGGTTGAGTTGTGGTTGTGAGGACCCATGCTTGTATGTGGAATAATGAGATGAAGATCAAGGAAATTTTTGGTGAAACTATCCTAGATGGATAGTTTTTGTCATACCATTTTCGGTGGTATGTGGAATGTCACATAACTCCTCATGGTTTGAGATTTATGGCCTTACGAAGATGAAGGACCCCCATATGAAGGATTGAAGCCCCCAAGGTCAAAGAAGTCAAAATGACCTAAAAGAAGAAATCATTATTTAAATAATAAAGAGAAGGGACAAAATCAATAAATATTATTTAAATGATAAAATAAGGTGACAAAATCAAGAAGGAATATTTAAATGATAAATATTGGAGAAATTTCTATTTATGGAAAGTGGTTAACCCTAAAATAAGGAAAATAGGCTAAGTGGCCTAAAAATGGGTTAAGTGACCTAGAGGATGAAAGTATAAATAAGATAGCAATGGTCATTTTCACATCATCATTTTTGTGGATCAATGGAGAGCCTCTTGTGAATATCTTTTGGAGTATTGATGGAGAGTTTCTTGTGAATATATTTTGGAGTATTGATGGAGAGCTTCTTGCGAGAGCATATTATTGGTGTGGATCTCTTGAGCATGATTGAAGATCTATTCTGAGGAAGAGAGGGAGAGGAGGATCTCATGGACACATCAAGGTTTCGGTAATGTCAGAGATCTTGACGAAAAAACTCTCGGATTCACAGAAAATCCTATTTTCTGATGCATATGTGGGTTGTCTGTGTATAGGGTGCATATACATTGAAGTTATATGCAGGCTGGTTGTGTATAGGGTGAGTGTGTACGCAGGCTAATAGTGGATAAAATCATGGAGATTTGTGTTTGAGTTGGTGCCAACCTCTTGGATGATGAGGCAGGTTTCAGATCTGCATTGTATGGGCTCAGATCTATCACTGAGACACTAGTATGGTTACATTATTGTCTTTATGGATATTATTGTTTGACGTGTTGTGAATTCTTAGGGAATTCTTGGTATGGATTCTATGATATGGTTAAGTTTGGATGATTTGGTTGATGGAGTGATCAGTACTCTTGTGATTCAGTGGTGACATAATTGCTATGGCAGACTAGTTGTTTATACATGATTGAGATAGCATTCATATTGATTTGTTGTGGAGCATGAGCAAGCTATTCGAGATCTTGGATGTGTTGTGACTGGTTGGTGGCTAGATTGGACAATCAAAGACAAAAGAGAATGATATATTGATTGCAGAGAATATGAGATGATCTTGAAGGAAAAACCCTAATATCTTAGAAGGTATACACAAGTTGTTGTATACACTGACCGCATGCATATGTGAGTTGTAGTGAGCCAGGGTGTGTACACACACTGGCTGCACTACTGATAGGTCATGTGCCTGTTGACAGATTGATATCTGTTAAGGATTGTTGCCTCATCTTAGTTGGTGTTGAGGGTGTAAGCTAAGTCTTGCATTATAGAGCTGGTGCTCTTTTAGAGTTGTACTCTATTTAGTTGTTGTTGATCAATCCTTGGATTGTTGTCCATAATAAAAAGAAAAATTGTACATACATCTTGTGTTCTTTGTGTTCCTTGTGGTGATGAATTGTTGATGATATATTGTTGATATATGTTGCTGATATATATTCTCATCTAATTGGTGGTAAATGACAATAATGGGTAATGAATAAATGTTGAATGTTAACTAAGAAGTTTTTGTGTGAGAGGGAAGTTTTGGGAAAAAGAGCCCCACACTCATTCACCCCCCCTCTGAGTGTGGTAGGTGTGTCCAATAGTCTGTAGACTTGGCACTACAGAGGAACTTGGTTGAGAGTCTTCAAGGCATGAAAACTCTCGAAGTCGTGAACGATGGAGTAAATCTCAATTGTTGACATGTAGGGGATGCGTGGCACCAGATCCTTGAGTCCAGAGACTTTGCACTGTGGGAGATTTGAGGTGTGGTGTGTTGATAAGATCTTAATCCCGAAGTGACGAGATTCATCGATCCAAGGATGCTTCGAGACGTTTCTTGACTGTCAGATATGGACTGTGTTCAGTCCGATGCTGACGAACTTCAGAAACAAAGGGGAGTTTGCATCGCAAAAATCTTGAACGTTGAAGTTATGAATTAACTTGAGCCATATATTCATGGATCTATGTGGACACACCTTATCCATGAGATCTTAGGGACATTGGAAGGTTTTCCATATGTTGTGACATGGCAGGTTGATGTCACCAGGGTGAAGTGGAACCATGATCGATGAGAAACGTATCACCTTGATTTGTGCATTTCGTAGACCCTATATGCCTATTGGAATGTGACATGTGTCACCCCCTAATGAGGACCTGTGTCACCTTTGATCCTTGCCGTGTTTCATCCCTCGCATCTACCTGTTTGGTCCTGGTGGAAAAATCCGCGTGGAGAGGTTTTGGTACTTTGGGGTGCAGTTTCGTAAAGGGACATTGAATGTTGATCATAGATTGTTGAACACCAAAACGATCAACATCGATTGACGATTGTCGAATGCCGGAATGTTCAACATCAACATCAAATACCAAACACAAAAAAAAGGATGTTCAACGTCGGTCATCGAATGTTGAATGTCGACACTCAATGTAGAACACCAAACACTGATCATCGAATGGCCAAGTCCACATGGAGAGATTTTGAGACTTCATGGAGTATGGGTGCAGTAAGAAAATGGGCGTTCAACACCGAACGTTGAAGACCCCAACAATTAACACCTAGATAACTTTGGGAGGCCATATGTTGTAAATGAGAGCTCATATTAGAGCCGGTAACAGTTGTTAGAAAGCTATGGATGAGTAGAAGAGAATGAATACCTCAAAGAAATGATTTGATATGATTTGAATGAGAAAAGAATTGATGCCCCATCCCTAGAAAGAGTATTTAGGGGTCGAGTGTGTTACAACTACACAAGGATATTATAATCAATAATATAAACATCTAACAACATTGCCCATGTGTTTCATAATATACATCAAATGTGACTCAATATGAGAATTTCCTGCCATATCAATTCATTAAGCTTGTTATGTTCTTATTCACCCTCATGATATACATAAAGTAGATCCACTCATAAACATTGCCAGTTTCTTATATGTACATAAAATCACTTGGGATTTCAATTGCAACTAAATCCCTTACAAATAGACAACCATATAAAATACAAAAAAAATAAATTTGAATTTTATATTTTGGAGCCACATATTCCATCTAATCTGTCTACCTTGACGCTTGAAATAATTAGCCTGAAATATTAAAAGATAAACAACTAAACAATATAAAAATATTTTTAGAAAATTAAAAATTGAAAATCAAACAAAGGATTTTTCATAAAACGATCACCCTTTGAATTAAACAAAATTACTATCATGAAATAGAAGACAAAACATGTGATTATAAGTAACCTACCATACTTGTAACCAAATAAACATGTATTACTATTACTTAGTAATTAATTGTGATTGTACCTGAAATTGTGAGCCTTCTATTTTATCTACAAGATGTTAAATTTTTTCACCTTGATCCAGAACCTGGCAGGTTTAGTAAAGTGAAAAAATGGTCAACAATATGTGTGGAAATGATTTAGTAGGGAGTTTTTATGGTAGTGTATCATTCAGATATACCAAACAGTAAAGTTGATTTGTGATTTTCAATCTAATCTAAGTAGAGAAACCAAAATGGAAAAGTGGTTAATGGAATTATTCATTTCCTAATGGTACAATAGTCTTATGGCTAATCCAGTAATCAAAGGCTCTATGCTAAATGGTGCATGGGTGGATATTGGTTGTGGGAGGAATCAAATGCAGGGTCAGGAGCAACATGGGGTCTGGATTTCAGAATCATAAGATTGAGCTATTGATATACTAACATTTTCGATTTTTTTCTCACAAATAACAGTTTGCCATTTTGCTCAAGGATCCAATTATCCATACCTTCTCAACATTGTCCATCATAATTCCTTTCATCTCTGAAACTTGAGCCTTTATTTTAGAAAAATTGCTCAGTTCCTCTAGATGGTCCATAAAATATTACATGTGGTCCCTCATTATTGGCCTACAATTTCATTAGAGAAATCAAAATACATTACATACAGATGAAGAAAAAGTAAAAATGATGCACATGATAAACCGTTTATCCATATCCAAATTCCATGCAACTCTAAATTTATCTTCATACCAACAATCCTTATCTAGGCTATGTGCCATGATTGTCTCATCCCTCCTCCATAGCGTCGTTTAAAATATTCCTTTACTCTCTCCAAGAAAATAAAAGGCACCTCCTTACTATAGCTTCATCTACGACAACAAGAAACACTGCAAAATACAATGACACTTTATCATAAATTAATAATTATAAATATTTCTCATGATTGAAACATTCAAAACTAACCATAAAACAACATAGAAGTATTGCGTATATATCATACATAAACTATGTATGAATGAGGATAATAATAATGTTTCTACTTCTGTAATTGGACTTCTATATTATGAGAATATCATAATCCTCCAAATATCATTGGATTAAAACACATTGCCTTCTCACTTTTTCCAAAAAATCTAACTTCGTACAAAGCCATACCACTTCCAAATACCCAAATTTATCCTCAACTTTTCATTTGAAATACTCATTCAGTTCCACCATGTTTTCTTTATTCTACTTGTAATTCTAATAAAGAAGACCAGACACCACAACTGCTAAGATTCAAAATTTTCCTTTCCTCTTTCAAAAGATTAAATTCACATTCCACCTCACTTTCATTGACTTGGACTCATTCAGAAGAAACCAACAAGCAATGAAATAGAGTATTTATTTAATGTATTCAATTTTCTCATATGGGAATATGCACTTGTTCATCACTATGTAAACACAAGAGAAGATTGGTAAAACAAGGTTTCGTAAGTCCCTAAACTACATATCGAGATTCTCATTTAAGTCTAGCAAGATTCGAGAATGAGAACATGATTTTCATATGCAAAATTCAAATACCAATTTATTAAGAGAACATGTTGATTTTCCTATGGGCCAAGCGCAGATGCCTCCATCATTTCCTCCAAACATTCAACATCGTAGCTTTGCATATATACTATAAGCTAAATACTATGGTGAGTGAAAACCACTTATCTTTTTTAGGTTGTTTCTGACTAACAACAGATGGATGGCTTCTGGTCGACAATAATATTGTCAATGAAAACCACTTATCTTTTTGAGGTTGTTTCTAACTGACGATAGATGGATGGCTTCTGGTCGACAATAATATTGTCAGTGAAAACCACTTATCTTTTTTGGGTTGTTTCTGATTGATGACAGATGTATCGCTTCTCGTCGACAATAATATTGTCAGGTAGTGTTGAAAATAGAATTTAAGGGGCATTGCTTCATTCCATCAATGTTAGGTAGAGCGTCGATATGATGATAATGATGTGTCCATTAATGATACATGGAATCTTTACATGATGGCTTTAACTAAATGAACTTCCATCATGGCATGCACCTTGGAGGAAGCATAGCATCTTCTTCGAATTTAAGAAGAGAAGATCCCAATGGGTGGTGGTGGTATTGTCACACCTCATTGATTTTGTGATTATTCTCCTTAGGATTTTATTTTTGCGGCACTTTATCTACGTGGGGAAATCTCATTCCACTTTGTATTATTCTACCTTTGTATTATTCTACATGGTAAATTTAGTTGTTAGTAACTAGAACAGCCGCAAAGTGGTTGGTGAACACCGAAAGGCGATGCCAAAGATTCCTCCCGGACAACTGAAACGCACATAGAGCTGAGGAAATCTAAAAGTTAATTTCAAATGTGGTAATTTCAAAGGTTAATCAGTTAAATGTGGCAATCATATGGTGGTACAGTAATTTCTTAATATGATTAGGTAAATGTTAAAAAGTAAATAGGTTAATTGATGCATTCAAAAATACAAGGAAGTTATGAAGAGTAAATCACATTCATTGATTTGGGAGGACGACTAAAAATATGCCAGCATCTTCAATTGTTAGCCATTAGATTAGAATTTTATATTAAAAGGTGATTAATTTTGCCCATCTCCAATAGGTATATGCCTTTCGACATAACTATGGCAGTTTGATTTACACAGGGAAGGTTGTCATCCATTAGTGAAAAATTTTGGTTTCCTTAATATGCGTATTATCCCTAATGGGAAATTTGTTGCATAGAATTGTGTATTATTCCCACATGGGAAAGTAACGTGGACTCAATTTTCTTGTTTAGGATCGTGTATTCTCTCCATTTTTCTTACCAAGGAAGGTTCATAGATATCGAGTCTTCAATATTTACTATTTTTAGGTATAACTTGTTGCAAGGATGTGTGCCCCATTTTGTCCATATAAAGATTGAATATAATGTTCAATTTAATTTCATGTTGGGGATTTAAAGGAAAAAAGGGCATATAAAAGAAAATGGTATTTTCTAAATGATGAAAGTTAGGGATGATCATTATAGTAAGATTACCTTTTAGGGGTGAATACTTTGTTCTAATCTTTTCAAAACAAATTTATTTTTTTATTGAAAATCCATGTGATTTATTACTTGACTCGAATAATTAGTTCTCAAGAGAACAATAAATTATAAAACGTTTAAGTAACTATATATAGGAATTTACATAGGTTTCAACTAGGGAACTTTTCTAGGGAAAAAAACTCAGTGGAAATACATGCCACTGTACAATCTCTTTATGTTGTGATTGGATGTTAACAGGGATACAATTACAATGTCTTACACTCCTACTAACATGTTTATAATATTTCCTAATATGTGACTCTCTTCTCTCCTTACTTTGTAAACTCTAGATCTCATATCTCAATGAACCAACTGTCCTTCTATGTTATGGTTTAACCCTTTTATCTATGTTATGTTATGGTTTAATCCTTTCATCTATGTTATGGTTTAACCCTTTCATCTATGTTATGGTTTAAGCTAAGATAGTTCCCCTCTATTACTTGTCGAAATATGAATTCAACCTCATGCAATGTCCCTTTCCTTTCTAATTTCCCTGGTTTTCTTAGATGGATTTTCATTGAAAATAGTTCATCATGCACATGCCCATTAATGTATTCTTGATGTCTTCCTCCTTTGTTGCACTAGGTTTTGGTTATAGGCCTTTTATTAGAGCCTCTTGCAACAATAGAACTCTAGATACAAAATTTGCATCCCTTTCCATCCTTCTATCAAGTTTTTGGTTTCGGGATTTCCTCGTCTTTGGGTGTTTTACCTTGTTGAGTTTTCTCCCACAAAACCTCAGTCAAATCCTGATCTTTTTCTTGGTGAAAAGGATTGGATCTTTCTTATCATATCAGACCATTATTTTCTTGATGTCAAACCTTTAACATCAAAGTTACCGACTTAATGAGATATGTGAGGTAAAAACGAGAACTTTGGCCTAAAAAACCCATATTTTTGCATAAAAAACATCAAAATCAACCCCCAAGTCAAAAAATGGTGCTACCAGTACCACCATTTTTTTAAACGGGGACAAAATTACAACATTTTTCAAACATGTCCTTCAAAACTTAGACAGTAGCTCAAAAAAACCTTAAAATTAACACCTAAAAAAATAGATGGTTTTGAATTTTTTTTCAAAACGTTAAAATTTTAAATAGTTTGAAATTGTATTTTTAGCACTTGGTGCCATTAAAAATGAAACCTCAAAATCAACCATAAAATTGAAAAGTACTTCTACCGGTAACATCCATTCTAAAATTAGGGTATGAAAATGACACATTTTTATAAAGTGGTAAAATAAGTCATCGTTACTGTAAACAAAATAAAAAAATCAACCCTTAAATGTTTACTTTTTAAATATTTTATCACTCAAAGCACAAGGTAATACATAATTCCATGAAAATATCACAATATACTTTAAAAATTCAACGTCACTTTTTAATAATTTTTTTACTTTGAATAAAAAAAAAAAAATACAAGTTACATTGAATGAAACATAAATTATTTCTGATCTAAATCCTAAGATCGGTTCACGGACTATGGGAATGAAGGAAGAAAACCTATCGTCGGATTTCAATGGTAGATGAGGCTGCTACAACACTGTTGGCAATAGTTTAATGGCTTCTAACCGCTAGGGTAGACTAATGGCAGACACTAGATTTTGGGCGATTGGACCGGGCCCGCGTTTTCTCACACTTTTTTTATTATTTTCTGGACTGTTTCTGAGAATGGAGCCATTCTTGGAGGTGAGAAAACCCACTTTAATTAGGCTAGAGGGACAGTCGTTGGCTAGCGTAGCGTCCACGTTTGATGGAGAACTTTTTGGATTTTAATCACAGCCAGGTGGGATAGGGCTTCTGACAAGGTCATTTTCCCCTAGGAAATCAGTCAGTGAACAGTGGGTACCTCGTTCTGAGGAGGTTGGAGGCCAAGTTTTTTCGTTGATGCCTTGGGTATGTTTAGCGTCGGCCTTGACGAACCTCCTTTCTTTCACGGACAACTCAAATTACTCCAAAGGATGGGGGAGTGAACACATCTCCTCCCTAGCAACGGTGGGGGATATCAATGGAAGCCTGGGGTTTGGCTCATGCAAAATCACCAAAGAATTAACCTACCCTTATTCAGAACTGGCAGTGGTCATTGCTTCTAAGAGTTCGAACTTGTTCATAGAGGAGTTACCCTCTCCTCCTATCTTCTCTCCCTCGGGTATCCTTGTGGATGCAGAAACAAAGGGAGCCACACCAACACTGGTCAAGGGAGAGAAAAAATGCAGTGATGTGGCCGATTCGACGAATATTGTAGCCCTCTCTTCCAAAAAGAAAGATCTCCCTCCCAACTTTTCTCCTCTCAAGGAAGCTCAAACTTCTTTAGAGACACATTATAAGGAAGGACATTTGAAGTCTACACAGTGTGCTCAAGATAGGGTAGGTTCAGAATTGCTGGCTTTTGGTGAGGACGTGGCGATGGATAGGGTCTTGGAATTTTCAGAAAGAGCAGTGGTGGGCAAAGTACGTGGAAAAATTTGTGACTGGCCTTCCTCAAATGTTGGGTCACAAAAACCTAGCTACGAGAAATTTCTAAGATGCCACATATTCGGCTTCTCACAAGGGGTTGGTTCATTTTCATCTTTTCAAATTCAGAGGAGGTGGAATGGGTACTAAAAAAGGTTTGGTGTCTTGCCGACACTCCTACCATTCTCAAAAGATGGACACCATCCTTTGATGCCAAAAGAGAACGTGTTGACGAAGAACCCATCTAGGTGCGGCTCCCTGGTTTTCCGATGAAGTACTGGAACACTCATAGATTTGCGGCCATTGGTAATCTCTTGGGAAGTTTTCTAGAAGCAGAGATGTCCTTGGAAGAAACAGGACTCATGACGGTATCTCGCATCTTGGTCAAAATTGATCTAAAAAAGGGTTTACTTCAGGAGATTACAATTGATTTGGCGACAGGGAATTTTGTACAAACAATGGATTATGAAGGAATCTCATTCAAATGTCATGGATGACACATCTATGGCCATGGCATGGCTTCCTGTCCCCTACCCTTCAAAGGAATGATTCGAAAAGTAAAAATTTTGAACTCCACGCTCTCTCCTCTGAAGAAAAAATTGGAAGCTGTGCGGGATTCAAAAGGCTTTAAGGGATTGGATTTGTGGAGTGCAGAGGAACTGATCACAAAAGATCAGAGCCTAGAGTAGAGGACTTCACTGTGTATGGGAACTCTACTTTCTGAGGGTACTGACTTGGACTCTACACCTACTACAAGGGCCCCAACTCAACCGGGACGCTATACTCCGGGTATGTCACCTTTGGATGTTACTTCTTGCACTTCCTTTCATTTTTCTTCTTTGTTTCGTCACTCTCTTGAAGCAAACAAAGGGGTCCCCCCTCCCAACCTTCTTAGGAGGTGATCCTTTCACAACTTGCCCTCCCTTCACTACACCCTCTCCTCCTCTCTGTAGGTTTTAACACCCTCTCTTATCTCCTCCTCCTTTCACTTGGCGAGGGTGGATGAACAAGAAATGCCTTAGACAAACCCTCCTACTTTAAAACCCACCTCCCCCATACTACAAGCTCTATCTATAGTCCCCCCATTGGACACTCCCTCGATTCTTGCCTTGGCTGATACTCTCCTCCCCAACCACTTGATAGCACAAGACACTCCCTCAACCTCAACCGATTCATCCTCATAAGACTCCAGAGTACGCTATCACCTTAGAAATCGATCGATAGTTAAGGAGCACCTCTCAGATTTGGGTTCACAACTGATAGAGGGGTGTGTTTTGGGGTGTATCTATTGTACTACCTCAATGGGCAAGGGAAGGGTCTGAAAATCTCACTTATATATTGCACAAGACAGGGCCATAATCGATCTGGCAACTGGAAGACAATCCTCAATTGAATGGGCTCTTAGAGAAAAGCCACCCCTCAAAGGTGTTTCCCCATGAAGATCCTCTCCTTCAATTGTCTTGGGTTGGTGAACCTGGCAAAAAAATCGTCCTTACGAAGACTGATTGAACAAACCTCCCCGAAATTCATACTTCTTCAAGAAACACTAGGGGATAATGTTACAATAAAAAAATCACTAGAAACTCTACTGCCAGGCTGGTCCTTTGCTGCTGTGGATGCCAGAGGCCACTCGGGGGGCTTGGTAATAGGGTGGAAGAATAGGAGCTATAAACTAGAAATTGTTTGGGGCCTGGCCTCAAGGATTGGCCTTACTATCTCGTCTTCATACTTGGGGTGAAAATTAACTATATTAAACATCTATGGACCACACCAGGATCGTCAAATTGATTGGAACTCACTAGTAGATTATGACTGGTTTAAGGCTAAGGATTTCCTCCTGGGTGGGGATCTCAACTTTTCTCTTGGAGCCTCGGAAGTCTGGGGTCCCCGAGCGACACCATATCCTCTAAATCAATTCTTTCTAAATTTTCTGGACCAACAAGGACTGGTGCATTTGGAACCCCAAAAGTTATCTCCAACCTAGTCCAACAGGAGGGTTGGGATCGACAGAGTAGTAAAACGACTGGACCGATTTTTTCCGACCAAAGATCTACTTGATTCCACTGAGATGGTTAGGAAATGGGTTATTGTTGGAGGTGAATCAGACCATCATCTAATTCTAATTAAATTTTGGGTGAAAAATTGAAGGGTGGAAATCCCCTTCAAAGTTTTTGAGGGATGGCTGAATGACCCAAATTTTATTGAATTGGTTCGAAATTTGTGGGTAAATATTCTGGAAGAATTCCAGACTCCTACGGCATTAATTTTCGTAGAAAATCTCAAATGACTTAAACAAGCCACCAAAGAGTGGGCAAGAGAGAAAAAATTTAATGAGGATAAAGAAGTGAACAATATAGAAACAAAACTAGCAGAACTCTACGATGGAAATTCTCAAAGGTTCATCAATCAAGAAGCAAAAGAACAACTGTATGGTTTAGAGACTCGATGCAGGGCCATTCTGGCAGAAAGAGAAGCACAGTGGAGATTAAAGAGTCAGGCTCTGTGGTTAGCCTGCAGAGATGAAAACACTAAATTTTTTCAAGCTTATGCCAGAGGCAGAAAAATTAATAACGCCATTTGGGCTCTGATGAATCAGAGGGGGGAAGAAGTTAACAAACACTTTGATCTTTTCGAACTTGACATTACACACTTTAAGGATCTTTTTACAACACAACAAGGGACATCCATCGCGGAAATCATTAGAGTAGCACGATTATTCCCCCGCTTTCTTGAAGAAGATGAAGTAGAACTACTAATAACCTCGGTCTCAGAAAGAGAACAGTTAGAAGTATTACAATCCTTTCAAAAATGAAAGAGCCCGGGTCCTGATGGATGACCGATAGAATTCTACTTGGGCTGTTTAGACATTCTAGGATTTGACCTACTGAAGGTGGTCGAAGAATATAGAGAAACATGACACATACATAATCCAATCAATGCCACCTTTATAGCCCTCATTCCAAAATCAGACAATCCCTCCACTTTTGAAGATTTTTGGCCCATCTCCCTGTGCAATTGTCTCTACAAAATTATCTCCAAGGTAATCATTAGGAGGCTGAAGGAGATACTTTCCAAACATATCTCCTGTGAAAAATTTGGATTCCTTGAAGGCAGACAGATACATGAAGCCATAGGAGTCGCACAGGAAGGAATCCATAGTATCAAACTAAAGAAGCTAAAATATGTTGTGGTAAAGATCAATTTATCCAAAGTCTTCGATCGAGTAAACTGGATTTACATCATAATGCTTTTAATACACTTGGTCTTCAGGCTGGTCTTTGTAAATTGGATAATGGCTTGTTTAAGATGGGTATCTTTCTCCATTATTCTCAACGGCTTGACAACAAAATTATTACTTGCAAAAAGAAGGCTACATTAGGGATGCTCGCTCTCTCCCTTACTATTCCTCCTAGTTTCCGAAGGACTTAGCCATTTCATTTTTGGGGCAAATTTGGGTGGAAGATTCGCTGGTATCAAAATCACAAATGGGTTGATCATTACCCACTTTCTCTTCGTCGACGATATATTAATCTTTTGTGATGGCTTGACCCGAGATGCAGACACACTCTCATAGGTCCTGACACTGTTTAGAACCACCACAAGCATGAGGATCAATGCACAAAAGTCCAATATCCTCTTCTCCCAAACAACGGAAGAACATACAAAGTATTACCTCCATTGTCTACCTTTTCAAACACTTAACCTAGAGGAGGGCCTCAAATATCTTGGGTTTCACCTAATACCAAATCATTATAGGAAGACAGATTGGTACTGGTTGCTGGCAAAATTGAAAAAAAGGTTGAAGACTTGGAGCAACAAATGGATTTCAAGGGTTGTTAGGCTAGTACTCATCAAGTCGGTACTGGAAGCAATCCTCATCTATTGGATGTCCCTTTCGTGGACCCCAAAGGGTATACTGGAAAATGAAAGAAAACTAGCATACTCTTATCTTTAGAGAGGGAAATTAGAGAACCAGGTACTACCTTGGGAACACTGGGACAAAATAGCCAAACCAAAGGCCCTAGAAGGTTGGGGTTTAAAAAATATCTTCCTTTTCTCCAAAGCACTGGCGGAAAAATTAGTTTGGATAATGATCAAAACAAACTGCCTTTGGACTACAGTTGTCCTTCGGAAATATGTGCCCCCCCTTACCCTGACTGAATGGATCATGAGCCCCTCCCACCGAACAACCAAAATCTATGTTATGTGGAAGTCAGTTCAGCAAGCCTTTGCAGTGATTGGCAACAGATTAGCCTGGTTGGTCGGCTTTGGAAAATCACTAAGAATCGGCTGAGACCCCTAGGTGGGATGCACAAGGGAACACTTACTACCAGCCGACCTTTGCACAGAATGAGAATGTGGGGGTTATTACTATCTAGCTCAAGTTGTGGAACCACTCCACACTATTATGTGGCACCAAGACTGGAAATATAATAGAACGCTAGGGTTAAATGATTTAGACATTGTAAATTGGAACCTTTACATCAAAGCACTTGGGAGAGAAAGCATCTGGCTGAGCGGAAGGGAGGATGAATTTATTTGGGAAGGAGACCAGGGAGGTTTCTACACACCAAAAGTTAGATATGTTATATTAAACACCGACCCAATCCAATAAGAAGTGAAGTGGTGGTGAAAGAATCTTTGGAAACAAAAGTGCCCAACAAAAGGCAAGCTACTAACCTGGTCAATTTTAGAAAACAAAGTGCCTACATGTGTCATACTCCAAAAAAGGCAATTTCTGTTAATTTTTTCAAAATCCCACCCAGTTTCAGTCTCGCTGATTTTTCAGTCAAACTTAAATGCTAAATTCAATTTCAGCACTGTTTCATCATATGCTACAGCCGTGGTGTTTCAGCATCTGCTCCGCGGTGTTTCAACATCAGCATATGCTACAGCCGTGGTGTTTCAGCATCTGCTCCGTGGTGTTTCAGCATCAGCACAGCGGTGTTTCAGCATCAGCACAACGGTGTTTCAGCATCAGCACAGTGGTGTTTCAGCATCTAAAAACTTAACAGAAAATAAATTTCTGAACTGAAAATAAATTTCAGAACTGAAACATGAGGATAATGAACATCATTTTCAATGCAGAAATTAAATATCATCAATA
>ML781388.1:229841-256340 GCA_009831015.1 Picea engelmannii | reverse complement strand
TATCTTTTAATTTGCATCTCACAAATTAATTTGACTAAGACCCATATTCGGCAATTTCTCCCCCTTAGGGCCTAGGGAAGAGAAACACTTGCCTTGGTACATAATTTAACAATTTCATGGGCCGAGTTGGTGCACACTCTACAAAGCACAGGGGGAAACAATTGAACACCTCTTTTTACGATGTCCCTTCACCCTCTTGATTTGGGAGGAAGCTTGTAAATTAAACTCAACCACTGGTCCCTGTGGAGGAGAAACATTTGAAGAAGCCTTAGTCGACTGGCTCTCCAACATGACACCAACAAATACAAAATCCTTTCCCATCGTTGTTGCCTGGGGGGTATGGATCACCAGAAATAACTCCATTTTTAGGGATGAACCCCAGTTCCCTCCTCAGGTGGTTGCAAATTACCTAAGTATCCTCACTTCTCTCAACTTGGGAGTCGGGTAGGGAACGGAAATTATTCACCGAGCATAGATTGAACAGATAGATTTAGGTCGGTCGTGGGCCTACTTTGATGGGGCAGCCACAAGCGACCATTTAAACTGTGGGGAATGGGGTTGTCATTACCTGTCAAAACAACACTTTTACTATCTCAGCGCTGGATTGGGGATTGGCACCAACAACTTCTCTGAACTCATGGATTTAAAATTACTCCTCCTCTTCATAGTAGAGAAAGGATTCACTACACTACAATTCTTTGGGGACTCCCTTGTTATCATCAAATGGGAAAAATAAGAACAATTTTGTCACACTGCTAGACTTAGACCTTTTCTTGCTGAAGTTTTAAGGACAATCTCAACTTTTGACATTATCTCTCTTTAACATATCTACAGGGAAATGAATGCACTGGCCGAACGACTTTCCAAAGAAGCCGCGCAACTAGAGTATGGTCTTTGACACATTACAGAATACATAGAACATGGCATTTTTGAATATCACCAACCCTTTCAGGAAGGACAATTATAAAAATACACTGACCATACTGGACCGACTTTCTGAAGCTACAGGAAGTGCATCTATTACTCTTGATTTTTGGAATAACATTGTACATGACTCGGAAGTCATGTGGCACAAAAAACAAGAATGACATATTTTGAATCTTTTTTGTATATGATGAACAAACAATATTGTAAGGATAATGCAAAGACAATATATATTGTTCCTACATTTTTATAGCAAATATATATCTGTGGATGTAATTTTATACTATCTTAATAAAATTACGACTTTTTTCCAAGAAAAAAAAGAAACATAAATTATTTCTTAAAAGTATTGTTATATTGTCCATATTAAAAACATATGAGCTAAGAAATTTTATTATATTATCCATAATCAAAACATATAATTCATAAAACATAAAAAAAGATTCATAACTTCATGTAAGATCATATTTAAGTTCAATTATCATTTCTAGTTAGGATACAAACATCATATGGATAAAAAATACATAGAATGTTTCATACTGTAACGACCCCGCCGTTAGGACAACAGGCAACAACATTAGGCAAATTTTTATTCCAATAATACAATCACAACAAATCAACTCGATGACATCATAATGAAGGACGACACAAGTAACATAAACTTCCAAGGAGAGCGAGAAATAAAAATCAGCAATCATTCGTTACAATAAGTTTTAACTATGCAGGAAGTAAATAACTAGAACCATCACACAAGACATTGAAATTCTATTGCGCAAGAAGGCTATTATCTAAGGCCATCATTATGACATTAATTCTCATATGCGCGAGAACCCCACTATTTAACATCATACATTACTTTATAAGTCAGTGCATGCAATCGATTTTATTAACTGAATCATTCACATGTCGACATTCTTCGAAAGGTACAAGAGTAATCAACTTGGTTATAAAAGGCGCAAAAGGTTAGAATTCCTTAGTCAATCATAACTCCACATTATTTTTAAGGCGTAACGTCAACTAGTTAATAAATGCCTCACCCCAACTTGAAGAAATAAAATAACTTAGGTAAGGTAAAATTAAGCTTCTTCAACAAGCAACGTCTATTATTTTTTCCTTCAGTTACGTAACATACATGATCCTTACTTATTATTGTGCACAAATCACATTATAATTTCTCTTGAATAATTAACATAATTCAAGTGAAATCATTTATTAAAATCATTATTATAAATAATCCCTATCACCCAATAAAATAGATCACTAAGAGAGTCATTAATAACCAAGTAGTCCCATGTGCATTTATTTTATTAAATCCCCTATTAGAGGATGTATGTTGTATAGAAATATATATGTGTAGTCCTATTAGACATACTATTCAATCAATTAGTCTAAGTGAATGTAAGAAGTAATTTAATTTCTCAAAATAAAGTTTAGTCTGCTCCATTGACTTTGGAAATTTGACCAAGCTCATTACTCTCATGTTCAAATGGATAAAAGAAACACTTAGTAATTCAACCATTTTACAATTATAATTTAATAATCGTTCCCTTTTCAAAATAATATAAAGAATCAACTTGATAACAAGTGTGAGTCATACAATCTCTTTATGAAATGGTTATAAAGAAACAACTTAATAACAAGTTGGAGTCATACCATCCTTTTACAAATATAACTAAAAGAACTTAAACTGAAATGAATTCGAAACTGTATTATTTTTTTTTTAATTACATTTTCTTTTATAATTACCACCGAACTTAAATTCTCTAAATTTTCAGATCTCCACCGAATTAAATTAACCGAATAACATTCCACTGCTTGTCTTCTAAGTTATAATGGAACCTAAGTTATAATGGACAATAATTATACAAGCCGCATCCGAAAATAATCTGTGGGTAGATTCCACTACGAAAAAGGATAATCGTTGTGCCAAAGAAAACCATAGAGTGGGAATAAGGGTAAATTCGCTTCTCCCTTAAGAGCGATTTCGTTGAGAATCCAAAGGAAACGCCAAGAAGGAGTGGACGCAATCATCAAAGCACGCAGAGGTAGCCAGGTTAAGGCCAAGGAAATAAGAAAAGGAAGGCAGTGCTCTGCGCTCTTGTAATTATTAAAGATGCTCAGATTTGAAATAAGGACGAGGCAGTGACCCACAATCAACTCGGATTCGAGGCGTATATATAAAAAATGCATAGCTTAAAGAAGGTGGAAATTTCTGAATGATCAAACACTGAGTGCAAGAAAAGCGCTGAGGTTAACGTATTACCGAAGGAATTTACTGTGTGAATGGAGTTGCTGTGGGTATCACAGTGGAAATAATCCAATAATCCACAGAGACCAAAATTCAATAAATAGAGGAAGGGTATCATAGTGGAAATGGAAAGAGACCAGCGAGGCAGTAATTTTATACCAGCAATCATGACCATTCATTCTTCATAATAAACTGAACAATTTTTATTTTGGAACAAAAATCTCAACTGAATTTACCATGTACTGTGTCAGAAATACAATATAATAATCATCAATCGATATTCATATACATTAAAATTTAACTAATTTACAATGCAAATTTACAGACGCGTACCATCACTGAAGGCGAAGAACTTGAAGTCATTGTCCCACACTTGCGCTCTGTCTAGCTCATGCTTGCTAACTGCTAAGACCTCACTGGTATCTCCTAGCCAACACTAGGTGTACTCTTCTTTCCCCTGAGTCCCTCGAGACGCAAAGGGGCCACACACAAAAACCAGAGAATGATAGCTTTGAGCTCGCCTCGCAAGGTCGAGCTACCACTCGTTATCCGAGCTGGGTGTCACAACTCCCATAAGAAAAATCAGTCAAGAGTAAAATCCAACAGCATAACCTTACGCATACCAGACGATCATCCATTCAACTCATTCATTTATTTTATACAGTTTTCTTAGTGACTTGTTTCCAAAACGCACATTAAAATATTTTTATTAAAAATTAATTAGGAAATTTCTCCCCCATACACTTATCACCCGATCCCTTAGTTGCACCAAAAATTCATTCATTTAATTTATTTAATTTTCCAATTTCGCTCACCCACCTAAAAGCGTTCGTAAAAACGCTCATCGATGTTCCTTTATTCCCTTACATTGCCTTAATCACTCACATCTTTCTTAAAGCTTAGTTGAGTTCGAAATTAGAAAATTCTCTAGAATATATTCCATTCTATGTTCCACATTCCTTTTTTATTTAAGTTTCTCCTTTGTCTAAGTTCTAAATTGGTAGGTTTTGTGCTTAGGCAAAAATTAATCTTTTAAATAATTTAATCCTTCATTAATTTATTATTATTTTTTTTAATTTTCGCCCCCATTTTCTTCATCCCTCCTTTTATTCCTTGATCAATTAAATTTTAGTTCGCAAGACCTACTTAGACCTAGGATTTAAATTCTTTAGGCTTAGCAAGAATTTTTTTTAAGGGAATTTTATAATTATTAATATTTACTCATGCAACATTCATTTTAAGGATGGACAAGTCCTAAGGAGACATAGTTTTCTAGGTACTAGGTTCATTAACTCACCAGTATTAAAAATCGCGACGTGCCCTTCAAGATGCACTGCGTGCTCCAAGGGTGCCACTTGCCTGCATTCATGTTTTATTTACGTGACATTCCCTTCAAGATGCACTACGTGCTCCAAGGGCGCTACTCGCTTTTTGAATGATTTTGGTAGAAGTCAAACCCTTGGAGTCAATACTCTATCAGGTGACCTTGTGGGAGACTAAGTGCCTCTAAGGAATAAGGACCCTGCCTTATTGTGTGTCCCTTAGAATCATCGTGAGCGACTGTCACATTCTACCCTCACGGCATTGTAGATATATCAAACTAGGTAATCATTAACCTATAGTTTGAACCACGACGGGAGTGCCAGTAGGTTGTGGCAGAGTTGTTGCCACACCTCTCCCTTAATATCTCTGGTTGTTGTGCATGACCCATTTATTCCAAATGTGAGTCTGGTTAGCAAGCTATCGTCATCCTGCATCCATCAACAAAACATGTCAGCAATCCAAAATCAACATCATAATATACGAGTCTTATGTTACATATGTAATATCAAAACACTCAAACCATAACAGTCCACTCCCTGACTCGATCTGGAGTCCAAGGAGGTCCATCGATGCCATAAACATCCTCAATCGGTCCAGAGTCCTGTACACTCAGGAAAAACCAGTCAATAGCACCTATCGATACAAACATAATAAAATACATATCATCACATCACAACATCATCAAAATCCATAAGAGAAATATTCAATCATATAATGAACTGGATCGCTCGCTCCCAAGTGTCCTCAAAGAATAAGTCCAATTAGGTGTGCAAAAGAGTGGGATGTTACATACACCCCCTCTTGTTTTAAAATTTGTCCCGAATGTTCACATTATATAAGTGCAAAAATAAAGTATCTCACAATATCTATATGTCTAGCTATCAAACAAAAATGGAAACTGCTAATGCATATGATATGCATCCTCCCAGGTAGTCGAGTGTGGACTATAGTTGTCCCACTGGACCTTGACCTGATCGATTGTTCGACGTCGTATTTTTCAAATTCCATGGTCCAGAATGTAGATTGGCTCCACCGTGAGCACACCCTCATTCGATACCTGCAAGGAACTCATGTCAATCACATGTGTAGAATCACTAACAGAATGTCTCAAAACAAATACGTGAAAAACATCGTGCATACGCCTCAAATAATTAGGCAAGGCTAGTCGATAGGATAGTGGCCCCTTCCTTTCCACAACCTTGAAAGGTCCAATGAACCTAGGAGAGAGTTTAGTACCCTTTCCAAACTTGATCGAACTCTTGTGTGGTTTCACCCGCAAGAAGAATCGATCGACAACTTCATAACTATGGTCGACACGATGCACATCGACACAACTCTTCTTCCGATCCTACACTTCCTTGATACTTTGTCTTATTGTTTGCATTTGATTCTTCATTTCTTGGATCGGTTTTGGTCCTCCCAGGACCCTATCCTCAAGCCGATCCCAACTCAAAGGCGTCCGACACGGTCACCCATAAAGAAAATCGAATGGTGCCATCTTAATGTTTCTTTGATAACTATTGTTGTATGCAAATTCTACTAGTGGAAATAACTCTTCCTAACGCTTCTATTGGTCCATTACATACATACGCAACACGTCCTCCAAGATTTGGTTTGTTCTTTATGTCTTACTATCTATCTTTGAGTGATATGCGATACTAAAGTTAAGTTGGGTTCCCAAAGCCTCTTGGAAACTAATCCAAAATCATCTTGTAAACACCGATCCTTGATCGGATATGATGCTCTTAGGCATGCCATGAAAACTCTATAAAATGAGCACTCTTCGTCAGAGTGTCAACTACCAAAAAAATCAAGTTGTTTCTCCTTGCCGTCAATGACAATCCAAAAATGAAGTCCATCAAAATGACCTCCCATTTTGATTCTGCAATAACATGTGGTTGTAGTAATCTTGTCGGATGTCTATGTTCAACCTTCAATTGTTGTCATTCCATACATATTTCCATGTAGTTGACTATGTCTGCCTTCATTCCGTTCTATAAGAATAAGGGTTTAAGGTCTGCCCTCATCTTTGTGACTCCTAGATGAACCATGTACATGCTCTATAAGCTTCGTTTAAGATTGAGATTCTCAACTTGTCGTTGGGTGGTATGTAAATCCAGTTAGTATATCTCATTAATCCGTCATAGTCTACAGTAAATCACTTAAATTTTGGTACCATCATGGTGTCTTGTACGATAAATTCCTTAACCTCTTTATACCAGTCATCGTCATGCTGTAAAGTTAGAATATTTTCACGTAGATTCGTCTGAAGAGGCATCACCGAAAATATGTGTGGTCTCTGACTCAATGCATTGACTCCTTTGTTCATTGTTCCTTTATGTAGGTAATCTCAAAATTGTACTTGCTAATCATTTCTGACCAATGCCTTTGTCGCACGTTCAAGTCACTTTGCGTAAAAATGTGTTGTAAACCATAGTGGTTCATTTTTAGTTCGAAATGATTCTGCGCATTTATCAGTCCATACAAACTTCTTGTTTTTCTTCTGCAATTTTGTAATCGAATTTCTTATCTTCAAAAATCCCTCAATGAACCATCAATAATATCCTGCTAAACCCATGAAGCTATGCACTTATAAAACATTCGTCAGCACAGGCCATTCCATAATAGTCTCAAACTTTGCTAGATCCACAATGATACCTTTGCGGGAGATGGAATGCCCTAAATAATGAATCTTTGATTGGTAAAATGATCATTTCAACAGGTTTTGAAACATTTTTTTTCTCTCATAGACATTGTAGTACCAAACAAAAATGTTCATCATGATCTTCCATTGTCTAAGAATATATCAAAATATCATCAATGAATACTTGAACAAACTTTTCTAATTATTCGCGGAACACGCCGTTCATCAAGCTCATGAATACCCCTGAGACGTTTGTCAATCCAAGTGGTAAAACGGTAAACTCGTAATGTCCAAAACTCATCTTGAATGCGGTCTTAGGAATGTCTTCCTCATTTATCCATAATTGGTGATACCCTGACCATAAGTTAATCTTCGAAAACACCCTCATGCCCTTCATCTGATCAAATAGATCGTCTATCCTTGGTAACAAATACTGGTTCTTGATCGTTTCCTTGTTCAATTGACGATATTCAATGCAAAGTCTCCATGACCCATCCTTATTACGTATGAAAATAACAGGCACACCCCATGGTGACACACTTAGACGTATAAGTCATAGATTCAACAACTCCTTCAGTTGCATTTTCAACTTCTATAACTTCGGGGTCGACATCCGATAAGGCATTCTTTCTTTTGGTTCAGTTCCTAGTTTTAGGTCGATGGTAAAATCCAATTCCCTATCAGGCGAAAACCATGGTAGCTCCTCTAGGAATATGTCCGCAAACTCTCATACTACCGGAAGTTATTCTAGTCCTTCCTCCATGCCCTTTTCGTTTAACGCAAGGATCACATATAGCTTGCATCCCTTGCGCAAGCTCTTCCTAATATGTAGTGAATAGATGAACCTCAAAGAAACTCACTAGTTCCTTCCTACAATCACACATCTATGTCCATCATCATCAACCAAACTCAACCGTTTCGTCTTATAGTTCAGTATCACCTCATGTGATTCCAACTAGTCCATACCAATCACGAAATCATAGGATCCTAAGATCATGATGTACAGGTTGGAATTCGTGACAAAATCTCCCAGGTTAAGGATATAGCCTATAACCTTTCCTCTAACCTTTTGTTTGGCTCCTGAAGCCATTTTTACGTAGCTAAAATTGTCCTGTTCGAATGTCTTTACCTTAATTATTTTTAGCATTGCACAAGAAATAAATCTCTCTGTAGCACTTGGATCTATCAAAATACTAAGTGTCTAGTCATCGATGGTATCTGATGTCTTGAGCACAGTAGATCAGTGCTCATCCTGACATTTATTCACCGTTGTATGAATCCAATGGGCCTTTCCCAAGTCTCCTACAGTAGTGGGTTCGACTGATATGGGTTCTCTAGCTCTCTCAACTGGGAAATCATGCTGGTAATGTGGCTCTCCACATGTCCAAAACCTTTTCTTTTATCCAGTACTCCTGGTCCCCGACATAGATGCTGATGGCCCACCGGCCTGAAATCCTGGTATGTTATGTTGAACTAGCCTGAACTGTTGCTGCTGCAGTCGACGTTGTTGTTGATGTTGTGGTCCTCTATAGGGAGTTCATTGTTGAGGCATTGGTCGTCGTGCTGTGGTGAATGTGGATCCTCTCGGAGCCCCTTGGTATCCTAGTGGATGTCTAACTGGTGTCTGATGTTTTTGCGCACCAGATGTCTCTTGTCCCGCTAGTCTCGCAGGAGTCCTTCTCTAACCCCTGTTGATGAGCTCCTCCTTATTTATGAGGGACTTCTAGACAACATCATGCAATGTTTGAGTCATCATAATCCTCACTTTCCTTCAAATTCTGACTTTAAGGCTGAACACAAACTTGTTGACCTTAAGCTTCTAGGTATTCAGGTGCGAAGTATACCGAAGTCACTCCATGAAATGGGTCTCGTAATCGAGCATTGTACGACCTCCCTATCACAAGGAACTGAACTCATTGAGATAATGCTTGATCAATTCATCTGACATATACCTCTCCACTCCTCAAATAGTTCCCATGACATGTCTTCGACGACCATGTTCAGTTGTAGCAGTAGCGTCTTCCACCATAGAAGAGCACTCCCCTTCAGTTGCAAGAATGCCATGCGGACCTTCATGTTGAAGGTATAGTTGCTAAGTGAAAAATTCATCACCATATTATCCAACCATGCCTCGGTGGCTACGCATTCCATGGCACCAAAGAACTCGGTAAATTTTACCTTCTTGAGTTCTCGGTGAATGCTACCAGTACCAACTGGGGTGCATTGTGGACCCTCAGGATGTGCCAACGCCCTAGCCTCATCTCTATCCAAATGACTGATCAGGGCATTTGACATCCTCTAAAAGGACCTCATCAACCCAACCACATCTCCCAGATCTATTTGTTCTTGTCCGAAAACTTGTTCTTCTCCTTGGAGATTAGACCCCTCGGCCATGGATTCTATTGGAGGCGTTGTGCCTCCTCCCCTAGCACCCCGTCTTCTGCCTCCGTGACGTCCTCTAACCATGATTACCTGCATGAATACAAATCAATTTCATTAGAGACATTTTATAATCAATCATCTATTCAGGGAATTCTTGATGATCCTAAGTCACGGGTCGAATCAGCTCTGATACCATATGTAACGACCCCGTCGTTATGACAACAAGCAACAACATTAGGTAATTTTTTGTTTTTTGCATTAGGAAATTAATGACAATAATACAATCACAAAAACTCAACTCAACGACATCATAATGAAGGACAACACAAGTAACATAAACTTCCAAGGTGAATGAGAAATAAAAATCAACAATCATTCGTTACAATAAATTTTAAATGCGTAGGAAGTAAATAAATAGAACCATCACGTAGTACATTGAAATTCCATTGCACAAGAAGGGTATTATATAATATCATCATTATGACATTAATTCCCATACGCACGAGAACCCCACTATTTGACATCATACATTACTTTATAAGTCAGTGCGTGCAATCAATTTTATTAACTGAATCATTCACATGTCAACATTCTTCTAAAGGCACGAGAGTAATCAACTTAGTTATAAAAGGCGCAAGAGGTTAGAATTCCTTAATCAATCATAACTCCACATTATTTTTAGGGCACAAGGTCAGCTAATTAATAAATGCCTCACCCCAACTTGAAGAAATAAGAGAACTCAGATGAGGTAAAAGTAAGATTCTTCAACAAGCAACATCTATTACTTTTTCCTTGGGTTACATAATATACACAATACTTACTTATTATTGTGCGCAAGTCACATTATAATTTCTCCTGAATTATTAACATAATTAACATAATTTAATAAAAGTGAAATCATTAACCCCGGATGGGGTGACACGTGGCAAGGAGGTGACACCAGGCTTAGCACTAAGCCTGGGTTTAAATGCCGATGGCCACCACCCACACATCCGCATTTACGATGGTGGACGACCATAGCAGCAGCATAATGGTGGAGGGACTCCTCCCTCAAGCGACCATTTACGACCTTGGCGTACTCAACATGGTAGGGGTTAAAGGCGGTCAAGGGATCTCAGCATTTGGTTATGTGTTTTCATATGCTCCGGCTTCGGCTCTGATCCTCGCTTGGAAGCTCTGGTGCAGCTCTGAGTTCCTCGTGCCCTAGCTCACCACCCTTTTGTTGCATATTGGCAAGGATTTTCTGAGTAGTCTGTCTTCGTGTGTGCCGAGATAGAGCCGGCCTTCTTGTGCTCTGAATTGGCCACCGCCCGCGCCCTGACATTCGTGCTTATCTCTGCACACACTCTGCACTCTCATTCACCCCCAGGAAACTATGGTTAGAAAAAGAGGAAGACCAAGACGAGGCTCAGCTTGGAACGCCCACAAGGCGTAGTGGTGACGGAAAGAGCATTTTGAACGGGCTCTGGCAATGGCGACCTCCATGCTTAGGAAGAAGGCTCGGGCTGAGAAACTGGCACTGCTTGCCACCATCGCCGAAACGGGAGCTGGCTGCAGCAAAGCGAACACAGCTATGAAGGAGGATGGAACAAAGGATATGTATATCGCCTGTATCGTGGAGGAAGACCCAAATCTGGAGGACCTGTCGATAGTGGAGGCACCCCGCGCCACAGGGATGACTTGCAGGGAGGAGAGCAAACCCAATTTGCGCATGGATGAAGAGTTTCCTGGCTGCATTGTGGAAGAGGTTCCTTGGCAGGACCTTGAAGCGGCGTTGGAAGTGGACAACAATTGCTCGATGGGAAAGGATGCGGAGGGTGGTGCGAAGCAGAGGGAGTTCGACGACGCAGCTGGCGGTCTGCATGACTTTCTCCTCTCTGCTGAGCACCTGTCTCTAGTGTTCGAGCTCCGAGGCCACATGTCTGACCTGGAGCATCGTGCCCTCCTCATGGGCCAGTGCCTGGACATGTTTCTCGATGCTTACTCCAACGCTCCAGCTCGGCGAAAGTGCCCCCTTTGCGCGCAGTCTTTTTCCATCCCGACTGGATCCACGTGGACAACTGACGATGGCGACAGGTCACCGGGTACCTAGGTTCTATGCTATCTTGGTTTTTTAGTTTCTATGCTACTGTTTTACGCTCTTCTGGACTATAGACATATGTCTTGGTTTCCTCCGGGCAGGATAGATGCCACTATCATACAACTGTTAATTGCTCTGCACCTATGCTGGTTTCCAGTTATCGGCAACATTTTTGGTGACTCAGACCCATGACACTGTATATCTTGTTAAAGTTTTTAGTTAATATAATATAGCAGGCTTCCCTTTTTTATTTAAAAAAAAAAAAAGTGAAATCATTAAATGAAATATTTATTAAAGTCATTATTATAAATGCACCATGTAACTCAATAAAGTAGATCACTAAGAGAATCATTAATAACCAAGTAATCCCATGTGCATTTATTTTCTTAAAGACCCTATTAGAGAATTTATGTTATATATATATATATATATATATATATATATATATTTCAATAAATTACTCTAAGTGAAGGTAAGAAGTAATTTAATTTCTCAAAATAAAATTTAGTTTGCTCCACTGACTTAGGAAATTTCACCAAGCTCATTACCTAATCATTACTCTCATCTTCAAATGGGTATAAGAACCACTTAAGAATTCAACCCCTTTACAATTATAATTTAATAATCATTCCCTTTTCAAAATAATATAAAGAATCAACTTAAAAAGTGTGAGTCATACAATCTCTTTACGATATGATTATAAAGAAACAACTTACTAACAAGTTGGAGTCATACCACCACTTTACAAATATAAATAAAATAACTTAAAATGAAATGAATTCGAAACTATAATAATTTTTTTTATAAATTACATTCTCTTTTATGATTACCACCGAAGTTGAATTCTAAATTTTCGGATCGCCACCAAATTAAATTAACCAAATAACATTTTGTTGCTTGTCTTATTAGTTATAATGGTGCCTGAGTTTAAATTCCATTTTTATAATAGCAACGCAATTAGTCTTTTTTTTTTAACTAGAAAAAAATTAACTAATTTAAATTTTGAGATGGAAATTATATACATGTGATACAGGTGAGACAAAACATATATGTCTAGGGAGGACAGGTGAAGGCTGTAAAGATGGAAAGCATGAAAGAGGCTAGTGTTGAGACATGAGAACCTTGTGGTAAGCTATGATCGCCCTAAAACATGTTATGTTTTGGTAACACAAGCCAGAGGGATGCCTCGACGGAGAAAGTATGAGGGATGCCCCGACTGTAAGGCTCAATGAAGTCTCTAAAATTATTCTTGCATGATAAATCCTTGGAAAGGAAAGATGGATCACCCGAGGAATTATATAGCAAAGAAGGGGATGTTTGAGCCAGGACCTGGAGGGTGAGTGATCGCAAGGAAGAAGGGAGTTGAAAATTATCCTACACAATTGATCGGGATCATGCACACAATGGGTATGTCGAGTAAAAATAGTGATCCAAGAAAATAAGACATCCATGTGGATACAAATCCACGAACTGCACAAATGCGTATTGTGCTAAGTTGTGAAATTTTCTTGAATTTTATGGAACAATAATTTTTTTACGCATGAAAGCTATGATTAATATGTTTGTTGTCCAAGATTATTGAAGACAGTGATGAAGGCCAAGAGCCTGAAAAGGACCTGACCAAGAAAGAGGGTAAAGACTTCTGAAGCAGCTGAATGAGAAAGACATGACATGTGTTACTGAGAAATAACACCGAGGATGGTGTTCCTTTTAAGGGGGAGGGGATTGTAATACCCATGTTTCCCCCAGCTTGTAATTAATCATTCATTATGATCACCATGATATGGCATTGGAACAATGTAAATGTATTATTTAGATTTCCAAGGACTAACTATGGGGATAAATACTTGAAATATTGGCAATGATATCACTAGAGGAAAGAATGAGGAAACTGTGGAGAGGGTTCATTAGTTCAAATGACCCAAATTCCCTTTGCTGAGATAATAAGCCTCATCTGGATCCCAAGGAGAGAAATCAATTAATGAAGGAAGGAATGGTGATTGGATAATCAACCACCCCCATGAATGGAAGCATGGTCTGTCTGAGAAGACAAGAGGTTGTTAGCCTGAAGTACCATAGAGTCCTACAGACCAAGGTTGACCTGAGTTTCCTTTTGATAGAAGGAACATGTTAGGTCAAGAACCATCATGGGAAAGGCATGAAAAGGGGAGAAACACATGGGAAGACAATCGAGAGAGAGGCGTGCATGTGAGGCTCTACAGATAAGGACAAACACTAGAAAAGAGAACATGCATAGAGGGGAATGTGCGACCTGGATATGTAGAAGGAAAGAGAAAGGACATGAGTTTGATGCTAAGGAAGCATACAATAAGCCTTGTAGGTTGCTTTGAAAAAGAGAGGATCTCTGAGAAATAGTATAAATTTTCCTAGTGATACCATGGCTTGGCACAGGGGTGGCCAGAGCAATGAGAATGAATGCCTATGATCCTATCGTTGGGAGGAAAGGATAACACCCACAGTCAGTTGGTTGGATGCAACTTGTAATAGATAAGTATTTTTTTTACCCTACGCACTTGAATTAAAATGCATGATCAAATGTTTGTGTCTATGACTAAGATTTGTAGTGTTTGATTCATAATGAACATGCTTAATTTTATTTTGTAAATTATTTCCTTCAAATGGTTATTTTATGACCAGTGTGGCCTCTGGGATGGTTGGGAAATCCTCAAGGCATTATTCCCAAGGATCAACTTCATATTACTAGAGTCAGGGTAGACTCTGTGGTACTTCTATAGTCCTGTTGATCCTTCAAAGGTTCCTTTCCCTGTGCTAGAGCCTAAGTTCTGTGAGTGGAGGGTGATTCCTTCAAACCAATAGCCTAAGAGACCACATGCTCATGCCCATGAACTTAACCAAATATCTACTAAGAGTCGAGCTTACAGCCCGAGACTCATTAGAGGGTCCATATGACCAAGGTCTAGGAACCTTACACTAGCCAAAAGGAGATAAGACTTTCTGGCTTAAGAACTCTAGGGTGTTGCGACCTTAACCAAATCGTGACCAAGAGGTATGAATGTAGCCTTTGGGGCTTGAAAAATATCAATATAAACAACGCCAAGGAAATATGGATAAATTTCTGAGGGAGATAAGTGTTCGAGAGTTTGGAGCTCTAGGGAATTAAGTATTGCAAAGACCAAATTGTATCGAAGACAACCTGTTGATTCGTTGGATTGACGGTGGATCGAAAAAAGACAATCATTTACCCATTACCATGGGACTCATCCCCACGTTAAACCTTGATCCACTTACTGGCCTTGAAGTGATGTGGGCCTTATATATAAGGACACTTAGGAATTTCCTTGACCATTATATCCACACCAAGGTTAGTCTGGTGTTGACCTCTCTGGGAATAACAAAGGTGTTTCACCTCCAAAACTCCCGAATGTCGAATTTATGAAGTAGCGTTGACCATCGATCTTTGGATCCTTTGGGATCCTCCTCAGCTATGTTGGAGTTACTTCACACACACCTAGGATTTATTTTTCCTAAGGTTTTTATTTTTTTATTAGTCATAATTAGTCATTATCCAGTCTCCTATATTTTAGGAGAGAATATTCCACCTGGATAATATTATCTTTTAGTTGACACTTCAGTTTGACAAGTTGAGTTGAGTTTAGATGTTGCATTGGGATTATCACCATGCAACATTGGGATCATCACCATGTTAATTTGACCTTGCCTTGGTATCATCACCAAAGTGGCACATTAGCCTTGATTCCATGAGTTAACTCCTCACTACTCTTTGTTCAGTCAGTTAACTGAAGACTAGTTGACTGGTTAACTCAACTAGGTGGCAGTTCACTCCCGTAACTGCCTGAGACACTAGAATAGGTGGCAGTTCACTTTCGTAACTGCTGGTGTGTGTCCATATCACTCTATACCACCACTATGGTGACTTGGTTCACCTCAAGTCGAAATCATTGAGTTATACATAGTATATCATGTGTAAATTATTCATTATTCACAACAGTTAATGAGAATTCTTCCATTCTTTCCATCTTGCTTCTTATTTTTTAATTTCTCTTTGCAAATGTGTGTAGTATTTTCTAGCTAGATCTATTTTGTTCAGGTTCAAAACATTTACATGGTATCAGAGCCGATGGACTGCTAAGTAAAATCTACACCAAAATGTTTTGCAGGTACAAAAGATTGAAGACAGTGGAAAGATGGAATTCCAAAAAGAATTCATTCTTACACCTTACAACTATTTTGCATGGAAGGTGAAAATAGACATACATATTCAATCTAGAGGGTTGTATAGGTTAACCATGAATATAGATACAGAGCCAACATCAGCCATAGAAAAATTCAAGTACTTAAATTGCATGGATGAGGCACTCGAAACAATTTGTAGTCTTATTTCTCCCGATATCCTTTTTCATATATCTTCTTGTAAGACTCCCAATGAAGCCTGGACCATATTGGAAGGGCTCTTTGGAAAATAGGATCATATGAGGGGACACATGCTAGAGGAGGATCTTCTTACATTTCATCCAAAAAGCTTCAAGAATATCCAAGATTTCTTTACAAAATTTAAGGATTTACTGTCGCAACTCAAAGCTTGCGGGGTTGATAAATCGAAGGAGGAGAAACAAATGGTTCTAACCATTCTCTCCAAGCTTGGTCCTAAATTATCAGTATTCGTATCTATATTCCATACTATCAGATTCAACTTTTGGAACCACCTGGAAGATGCCTTCTCTTGAGGACTTTATCGAATCCTTGACACAAGAGAAAACCAAACTCATCAACATGGGTGCAATCAAAGGCCCAAGGGAACATGCACTTACTGTGCATGATGGAAACCACAAATATCAGAAATATAAAGACAAAGATAAGCATAAATCTCATGCACATACGAAGAAGGAAGGGTACACAAAACCCTTCACCAATGCCTCTGGATCCAAAGGAGAAAAGGGAAGAAAATGAGAGAAATGCACATTCTGTCACAAAGGATTCCATTCAGAATCCGCATGCATGAAAAAAAAAATAGATATGATGTCTCAGAGACTTCAACAAAACAAACTTGGAGATCACATTCCCGAAGGTACAAAGAAGAAGAAGCCAGGAGATCTGGATTCCAAGAAAGGCAATTCTAGCCATGCCTTGATTGCCATCAACTCATCTCCCGATGTTTGGATCGTAAAATTAGGAGCATCACATCACATGGCTTCCTCATAAGTAGTATATTCTTCGTTGGATGGATGAAAAGGTCCTCCTATTCTGATGGGGGACAACTCTTCTGTCTAAGTCACCAACAAAGGAATGATTGAACTCACCAACGGAAGCTTCGAGAACATGCTGCATGTTCCCAAGATTTCTGTCAACCTTCTCTCTATGTATCAGATGAAGAATTCCAGCACCAGAAAGAAAGTAATATTTGTACCAAATTCCATGGACATCTACGACATGCAAACCAACTCCAGGGTTGCTACCGGTGAGGTAAATCATCAGTCTAGATTGTATACATTTTCTGAATTCGTTGAACCTGATTCTGCTTTACTGCTTACTCATGCTGATGAAAGTAGTAGGATATGGCATGAAAGGTTTGGACATTTGAATTTTAGATACATGCAAAGTCTTAGCAAGAACAAATTAGTTGATGGTCTACTAGACATCCATTTCTTCAAGGGAGTATGTGACGGATGTGTTCTCAGAAAACACCCTCAAAGTAAATTCGACAAGGGAAAGTCTCAGTGAGCTTCCGCACCTTTAGATTTGATCCACAATGACCTCATGGGTCCTTTTCTGCATCCATCGATCAACGAAGCGAGGTTTGTTCTCATTTTTGTTGATGATTTCTCACGTTTTACATGGATCTACTTTCTCAGGCAAAAATCTGAGGTCTTTCAACACCTCAAAGATTTCAAAGATTTGGTTGAGACATAGTCTGGAAAGAAGATCAAAGTCCTCCGAACTGATAATGGAGGAGAGTATGTGAATCATGAGATCCATAATCTTTTCCATGAGGCATGGACTTAGTTGCAACATACAGATCCCTACACTTCGCAACAAAACAGAGTTGATCAGAAAAACTCATCTCTAAAGGAGATGGCATATTGCATGTTGCATGCAAATTCACTACCATAGAGAGTATGGGCCGAAGCACTTAACTGTGCAACATACATCCAAAACAGATCTCCCCATATATCTGTCAAGGATAAGACCCCTTACGAGGCTTGGAGCGGCCTCAAACCAAAAGTGACCCACTTTCGTATTTTTGGTTCATGTGCATGGGCCAGGATTCCCTCTGAAAAGTGGAAGGCACTTGATCCACAGAGCACCGAGTGCATTTTTGTTGGATACCCTGATGGTGTGAAGGGATGTCGACTTATTGATCTTTCCTCGAACCGGATCATCATTGAGTGTAGTGTCCAATTTGAGGAAAGTATCTCGCATGTACCTCAGCCACCACATGCAGACACATTTACTCTTCCACTTGTCCGAGATGATGAGCATGCACATGTCGACTCTTCTTCAGATGAGAGTTATGATTCAGAGGACTCAGAGGATTCATATCCATATTCATAGTCAGATCATCCAGATGTAGTTGTAGAGCCAGAGTAGAGGCCTAAGTGGGCACATACTACTCTTCAGGATATAGGGGATCTCATAGGTGATACAATTGATACTAGGAGGACTCGATCTAATTTCAAGGAGCCTCCTATTGGACTCACTACCACTAAACCACTGCCTTCCATGCATATTTTCTTAGTTCGGTCTTCATATCCACAATATTATGGCGAGGATGCTGGAAATCCCTTTTGGGAATCTTCCATGCAGGAGGAGTACAACTACCTCCTCGAGAACCAAACTTGGGATCTACTTCCCCTTCCTTCTGGGAGGAAACTTGTCAAATGCAGATGGGTCTACAGGACCAAGAGTGCAACGAATGGACAGATCATAAGATATGAAGCTAGGCTTTTTGCCAAAGGATTTCACCAGGTTCATGGTATTGACTATGATGAGACCTTCTCTCTAGTAGAGAAGATGGATTCCATTCGATTGGCCCTTGCCATTGCGGTAGCCAAGTTATGGGAAGTCCATCAAATGGATGTGAAGAATTCATTTCTTCATGGTGATCTCTCTGAGGAGATCTACATGGAGCAGCCCCACGGATTTATGCAGGACTCATCTTTGGTCTGTCGACTGAAGAAGTCATTTTATGGCCTCAAGAAAGCTTTGAGGGCCTGGTATGCCAAGATGGACTCCTACCTATTGTCACAAAACTTTGTACGTTCTAAATTAGACTCGGATGTATACATGCTCATGATGGTTGATACACTTCTACTTTTAGTTATGTATGTCGATGATTTTCTAATCACCGGTTGCTCGACTTCAATGATTTTTGCAGTCAAGAGGATTCTTCATGACAGGTTTTTGATGATGGACATGGGTCCACTACACTTCTTCCTTGGACTTGAGATCAGTCAGGATGCATCAGGCATCAAACTGTCTCAAGCCAAGTATGCACGAGATCTCCTTGAGAGATTTCACATGATAGACTGCAAGTCTGCTCTGACTCCTTTCCTATCAGGAGTCAAACTTTAGGATGGCGGGGAGACTCCACTGGTTTACAACACATTGTATAGATAACTAGTGGGGATCTTTTTGTATCTCACACACTCCAGACCACACTTCTCATATGCAGTTGGTGCAGTTTCCAGGTTCATGTAGGAGCCGCATGAGCTACATTGGAAAGCTGCAAAGCGTATCCTTCGATACGTACAAGGCATCATCACCTTTGGGATTCATTATGAAACAAACTCTACATTATATCTCATTGGGTTTACTGATTCCGACTAGGCTGGCGATATCATTGATCGCAAGTCCACATCTGGTTACTCACTTAGTCTTGGTTCTGAGCCTATCTATTGGTCAAGCAAGAAGCAAGTTGCCATTGCTCTATCTTTAGCTAAGGCAAAGTACAAAGGGGTAGTTAACATAACCATTCAGGCTATGTGGCTACAAGATTTTCTCACCGAGTTGGGCATTCAGTTTCATCGATTGATCATCATCTGGTGTGACAACCAGAGCACTTTGAAGTTTTGCAGAGATCTAGTTCAGAGGTAGCGGATGAAGCACATCGAGATCCACATGCACTACATCTGGGACTTAGTACACAAGGGGATCATCGACTTACAATTCTTTCCTTCATCAGAATAGACGACAAACATTTTTACCAAGACCTTCACCGAGAAGAAATTCCATTCTCTACGAGGTCGTCTTGTAGTGAAGGACATAGTTCCCTAGAAACTGTAGTTCTTATTTTTACATACATTTTACCTTGAGGGGGGAGTTTTCCCATGAGGTTTTCCCTCTTTCCTTAGTTTATTTTCAGTGTATCTTTTGTACTTGGGTACCTAACATGGCCTCGTTGTCAGGACCCAATCTTTGTTTTCACCATAGTGATGTTCAGGGGGGTGTTGGAGTTACTTCACACACACCTAGGATTTCTTTTTCCTAAGGTTTTTATTTGTTTATTAGTCATAATTAGTCATTATCCAGTCTCCTATATTTTAGGAGAGAATATTCCACCTGGATAATATTCTCTTTCAGTTGACACTTCAGTTTGACTAGTTGAGTTGAGTTTATATGTTGCATTGGGATCATCACCATGTAACATTGGGACCATCACCATGCTAATTCGACCTTTCCTTGGTATCATCACCAAAGTGGCACATTATCTTTGATTCCCTGAGTTAAATCCTCACTACTCTTTGTTCAGTCAGTTAACTGAAGAATAGTTGACTATTTAACTCAACTAGGTGGCAGTTCACTCCCGTAACTGTTCGAGAGACTAGAATAGGTGGCAGTTCACTCCCGTAACTGCTGACGACCACTATGGTGACTTGGTTCACCTCAAGTCTAACTCATTGAGTTATACAGAGTATATCATGTGTAAATTATTCATTATTCACAACGGTTAATGAGAATTCTTCCATTCTTTCTATCTTGCTTCTTCTTTCTTAATTTCTCTTTGCAAATGTGTGTAGTATTTTCTAGCTAGATCTATTCTTTGTAGGTTCAACACATTTACAAGCTGCTAATGTGGGGACTACGTTGAGAACCCCTCTTAACTGTCCATCAACCAGGACACATGTCCACGAATTGAGTATATCCGGGAGGTTTTGACCTTATGGTGGATGTGCACTTTGTTGGATCATCAAAAGGCTGTAGTCCATCCCAGTTATCCATCGTTAAGGACTCGTGTCGTTAAGGACACGTGTCGCTAGATCTGGTTGTCCAGAGACTTGGAACTTTGCAGTAACTTGGTGAGGAGTCTTCAAGGCATGAAGACTCACAAAGTCATGAACGATGGAGTAAATCTCAGTCCTTGATAGGTAGGGGATGCATGACACCATTTTCTTGAGTCCGGAGACTTAGCACTTTGAGAGATTTGCAGTGTGGTGTGTCTATAAGCTCTGAAGCTTGAAGTGATGAGAGTGGTCCATTCGAGGACACTTCAGGAATTTTCTTCACTGTCATATATGGACTGTGATTAGTTTGAAATTGACCAACTCTGGAAGCAAAGGGGATTTTGCATTGCAAAACTCCTGAACGTCGAAGTTACGAATTAACGTGAGCCATATATTCATGGATCTATGTGGATGCACCTTAACTGTGAGATCTGAGGGACGTTGGAAGGTTTTCAGTCTAGTGTGATGTAGCAGGATGACATCACCATGGTGATGTGGAACCATGATCAATGAGCCATGTGTCACCTTGATTTGTGCATTTCATAGACCCTATATGCCTAATGGAACCTCACACGTGTCACCCCCCAATGAGGACTCGTGTCATTTTAGGATATTTAGACACTTAGGAGTTAGTTAAGATCTACTTGGTATAATGTGTCATTAGGTAAAAGTGTGTTTCTTAGTGTGTTTCTTTAGTATGCATTAGTATGCATTTGTAGTTAGGAAATCCGACGGTCACGATATGTTCCCGACACAGAGTGATCTGATGATTCATAATCTCCTTGATATTAATGACCATTGATCCATGGCTTAACACCCGATTAGTCCATGATCTCTATTTAAAGATCACGGAGGGTCATTTACCGATGATTGATTGTGAGAAACTCTATTGTAAAATCTCTCTGTAATCTTTTTATTTTTCATTAATAAACTGCTCCAAGTGGTCGCCTTGGTTGGGGTCATGGATGTTTCCTCGTAGGGGTTTTACCACGTGAAAACATAGGTGTGTTAATATTTGATATGGTTATGTGAGTGGTTACTAAAGGTGTTCATCCTCTATTGGAATACCTGTGTTGTCGAACATGGTATCAGATCCTGTTTGAATACCCGCTCTTATTGTAGATCGATATCGTGAAGTCGAGTTACCTCATCTCCATTTTCTCTCATTTCCTTACATTTATGGACTGAGAGGACTATTACATTGCATCTGAGAACTCATTTCATTTAGGAACACTTTTCGTTTCACTCGAAAAGGATTCTATTTGCCCAAGATATGGCCATTACAGTCAGATTTGGAGGTATAAAGCCTGAATACACATTTTTAAAATTTCTACAAAGTTTTATTTTGGTTTTATTTCGGTTTGATATTATTTGTTTCTAGGTTGCTACTCTTTTATATTTGCGTATGCTATTTGCCCCATTCCCTATGCGATCTCGACAAATCAGAAACAGATAGGAAAAGGTGCATCTTCCAAGTAAGCTAACCGAGATCTAACCCTTGTTGTCATCGAGAAGCAAATTTTTTTTCTTGTGTGAATTTTTTTTTTTTTAGCACACTCTCCAAGGTCATCATCATCATCAACAACAAAAACAACAATAACAACACCTCCAATCCTCATTCTGAACATTACAATATGTTTTTCTAGACCATTTGGTTAAAACTTGCCTTATTAAGTAAGTGGTCTTGAGTTCAAGTCTCTCTTTTGTTACTTTTTTTTTTGAAAAATTTCATGCTAAAATTGTAAAGTGTATTTCACTTCAAGTATAAAAGTGAATCACTATAAGTATCTTTAATATTTTATTTTAGAGTTATTTATTTTGCATGCAACTTTTCTGTTATAAAGTAACCTCATTGTAAAAGTGGTCCCCACTTCTCTTTATAAAAGTGGGTCACTTCATAAAGCAACTTACACTATCACGTGGTCATTTGGTTACCATTTATGCATTTTTTAAAATGGCATAACTCTCACATCGGAAGTCTATTTTCAGTGCCATTTTTTTAAAACCGATTAACTTTTTGAGCTCTTTCCATCGAGATCATCAGTTTTATTTTTTAAATCCATATTATTTGCATATTTAATATGGTTTCTACAAGTAATATTTTTCTTACCAGCACCAACTACTTCCAATGGAAATCTCATATGGAAGATTTATTAAGAAGTAAAGGCTTGTACTAGATTACCTTGGGAAAGGAAAAATAACCCACTGATGATGATAAGAAAGACAAATAAGTTAATAGGAGTGATGAAGCACGTGGACTAATCGGAATGTCCATCTCTCCTGATTTAAGATACCACCTCCAAGAAATTGATGACCCTGAAGAAGCTTGGGACAAGATTGAATCTGTGTTTGGTAAAATCAATATTATTCGAGTACACCAATTAGAAAATCAAGTACTGACCTTGAGTCCAAGTGATTTTTCTTGCCTTGGAGACTATCTATCTAGGTTTAAAACACTCAGAATTTTATGTGAAGAATGTAAGATAAAAATGGAGGAAGAGTGTTGCATCTATCTTATTCTTTCTAAGTGAAGTAGTGCATATTTTGTGTTTGTATATACATTTTATGCCATGAGATAGTCTCTAGGGAAAGCTTATGAAAAACCCACTCTTGAGTCCTTTTGTGTTTCTTTGATTAAAGAGGAAGATAAGCTTGTACAACTTGGAGTGATCAACACTGTAGGTGCCTCCAACAAAGCCTTAGTTGCCCAACAAAAAGATAAACCCAAGAATCCAAGGAAGCAACATCCTCACCACAACAACAAGCAATATAAGGGTCCCAAACCCACTCAGACAATTTTTTCTCTGAATGGAGACAATTTTTAGTAAGGTATTCCTCTCATGTAGCTTTGAGACTTTGTTCATATTTTTTCAGCTTGTGATCATGTTCATGTTGTCTCATTGAACATAGCCCAATTCAGACACAATCATCCTTACATAGATGAAATAGTTTCTTGCATACTCCCTTATCCTTTTGGATGCTTTCTTTAAATATTTGGGAGAAGTATTTTCCTTGTTCTTCAGAGTTTTCTCTATTTTCCTCAAAGGATTTCTCTTTTCAAAGGGTTTTTCTAATATATTGTGGGGCATCTTCAAGTGTTTGATTTAGACTCCAATATTCAAGAAATTTTGTATCGATATCTGTGAAGGAAGATATAATTTTTGGTTTAAGATTCCTTTTAAGGAATACTTGTATCTCAAATAGTATGTTAACAAAAAAAAAACAACATCTGAACATCTTCATGTTTCACCTTTAGCCTTCTCGTGTGCTTTATTAACTTTGCAACATATGTGATGGCTATGGATGAATCATCATCATATTTCGGACAACCCTCAAAGAATTATGGCAGAACATTGTTAGGGAACCCAAGAAGGATATCAATATCAATGTATGGTTAGAAATTATGAATATCTGATAATTCCATGATTCCATCACTTGGGAGTGCTCAATATCACAGAGTTAAAAGTAGGATGACACCTCAAAATATGTTATTGGAGTCACCAAATGATCCCTCTAGGATCATTAAAAGAAGGTGAAGTAACTACCTCGAGTCAAGTCGCGAGGTAAGATTATGAGATAAGGAATTCAGGATAATATTACCAAAAGATATGTGAGAATGACTGAATCCTCCCAAAAAATGGTGCCAAAATGTTATCGTATGATATATAGTTGTGAAAATCCCAACACAATATCACCAAATCTTATGTAACTATAGGAAATACTACCACTGTCAGCTTAGTAAGAAATCCCCTTGTTTTAGTGATGTAGGAGGTCCACCACAGGGGAGGCTTCCCCGATGACCTCAAGGGATCAAAGTAGCAAGTTTGTTACCCAAGCCTACAACCTCCTCTCTTGATCACCTAAGTCAATGTCTAGGTTAGGGAGAAATAAGAGGTAATAAGATGATTTGAGTACATGCCTGAAACAAGAACACTTATAACATGTATATGATTATTTCCAAGTACAAGTATGCAAGTAATACCTCTTTAAGACACTAGACAACAAAGATAACTATGGATTGTATGAAATTGTAGCAAATTAAAGTAGTACAATAGCAATAAATAAACTATAACAACAACATAAAATATGATTCAGAATTGCAACAATTGATAATGAAAATACAACATAAATCCACTAGATTAATACCCAATTGTTGTATGCAATTTTTGATAAGTTTAAGCCACCTTTATATCAATGTATGCAACAAATAAGAGAGTATCATATGGTTGTAGAAAACGTTTTGCAACATCAACAAGTTTGTAAGTGAATTATCTTTAATTAGTATTAGTTGTGTTAGTAGATAGATTGTGTAAGGTAGCTAGAGAGGTAGTGGGGGGGCCCAGAGGGCCCATAGTGATAATAGTGGAGGTCATTATATAAGGTGGACTAGGTCCACTATATTATTAAATAAGGCCCACTATGGTAGTTAGATATAATAAATGTAAGAAGACTTTTTAGAAGGTTCTACTTCTAGAAGATTCCTCCTCTAGAATGTTCTTAGGTGATAGTAGCACTATATAAAGGGGTTCAAGCAATGTAATGAGACATGAAGAAAAATATTGTATTTTGAGCGGTAGCTCAATAGGAGGATGCCCCCTCGAAGAGGCAAGTGAACATGAGAGGACCCCTTCCATAATAGGATCCATTGTATGGTGTTTCCCTACCTCAAGGGTTTCTATAATAAAGTTGTGGCTTTTCTATATGGTTTCATATATCTTATGTGGTGATTGTATTCAGATATCTTTGGATCTATTGTGATACTTTGTATTCAGGTATTTGGTTCTTAACAAGTGGTATCAGAGCACTTTCCTTGGCCAAAGAAGGGAAGATTTGTTTTATCTTTTTGCAGAAATTTTTTTCTAGGGAAGAAAAAGAGGGCGACGCACTTCAGGCTCCAATTTAATGTTTTACGAGATGAATTTGGACAAACAAATTGGTTATTTGAATTCCTCTCGGAAAAATACCCAATTTCAAAAAAAAAATCAACCGAAACGGAGTTCGGGAAGTAAAGTTATGAGCGTTTTAAATTCTGCATTTTTTCAGGGTTTTTCCGAAAACAACCGCGATTTTTTGCCGTAACTTATTGATCTATTTTTTGGGGTTTTTTCATAGAAAGATGTATTTTACAGGGAAAGGTGATGGCCCTAGTATTGAATCATTCATTAAATAAAGAAAATCAGCATGGGGAGATATTTGGCCCCATTGGGTAGGTTTCAAATTGCAAGGTGATGCTGCAATTTGGTGGAAATCACTTGATTATAAGGAGATGATGAGACTCTCCAATGGAGAAATTGAAAAAATATTGTTAGACAAGTGGTCTCATGGAGAAAATAAGGATAAAGAGAGAACCAAGAGTTTGTTTTCATGTGAACAATCTATATTACAGGTTCCTGGTTATATTCATAAAGAAAATATCATTGTTTCTATTAACCCTATTTGTATGCATAATTTTATCAATGTTCAGTTGGTTAATAGATTGCAAGGTCCAATAAAGAATATTCAAAGCACAGATGTTGAGGGTGAAAATGTTCAATTTTTTAAAGATTTGAAGATTACCATGGATAAATATGTGTTACATTCAGATTTTTATGCTATGGATATGGATGAAGTGGATATTGTTTTGGGATATCCTTGGATAGAATCAGTGGGTACCATTAATATTAATGTGCAAAAGAAG
>ML781388.1:188399-223373 GCA_009831015.1 Picea engelmannii | reverse complement strand
TAATTTTGATCTTCAAGATTATGGTTGACTACATCCTTATAATACCTTATTACTTTATCACACCACATTTTCTCCTTAAATTTTGATTTGATGATATTTTTAATAGTATCCCTATTTTGCAAAATGATGTCTTCCATGATTCCTCAATAGTTTATCCAAGACTAGACATCTTTATGCCATCCTCGCGTGAGTCGATGGTGGTTATGACTAGATTTTGAAGCAATTTTAGGAAGCCTCTTGTCTTTCATGTTGTTTAACTTGATCTTATACATTAGGTATCTAGTCATAGTCGTGCTCTCAATGGGGGAAAGGCTTGCCTCTAAGAGGAGGATGTGATAAGAAGTATTTCCTTTAATTTTGAGATTATATGTTATAAAATTATTTTGTATTTGATCTATCTTTCTCCAAGATTCACGAGAGATACTACATCCCGATACGTCACATCCATAAAGAATGACAAGCGTAATAAGAGTATCACAGAGGAGTTTCTTCTTATCCCAAATCCAAAGATCGATTGATTTAAAATTGTTTTCAAGCCCATAATAAGCTTGCCATCCCTAACTAATCCTTTTCTCAATGCTATAATTCCAATTGAGCTTGTGATGAATATAGATTCCAAGATATTTATATGAAATCACTTTCTCCAAATTATTATTATTATAATACAAATATGTATAATAAAAAAAATATAATATAAATTATAAACACAAAATAAATATATATTTTTAATCTCCTTTATACTTCATATATATATTGTTGTTTCTACTTCATTTATTAGGGTTATTGGAAACCATAAAAAAATAATTTTAAAATACAATAATATTTTATTATTTTTTCAATAATTTAAACCATAAAAAGTTTAAAAAATTTAATAATATTCTATTATTTTCCAATAATTTAAAGATGAAATATATAGAATCGAATAAATCATTTGGTGTGAAAATCAAGGATATTGAATTTTTTTTTGGTTATATATAAATTTGACTATGAAAATCAAGGATACTGAATTTGTGTTTGGTTATTGGAATTTACCAATAAAATAATATAAACTAAAATTATTTTTTCAATAATTTAAATAGAAAATAATAGTAAATTAAATTTCCTAATTCATAAGAATAATATTGAAGAATTTTATTATAATTTTATAACTACCCTTTCTACTTTTATTAATAAGTTTTCTTTCGAGGTGTCCTATAAAAAGAATAATAGAAAAACCAACTCTTAGTATGATAAAGAATGTAAAATTGCTAGGAAAGACATTAGGGATGCTTCTAATGAGCCCTTAAAACTCGATAAGATCAATATGTACAAAGCCCTAATTAAAAGGAAAAAAAAAATACTATATCAATAAAAGGGAAGAACAACTTTCACAACTATACAAGTTGGATCCTAAGAAGTTATGGAGCCAAGTTCTAAAACACAATACTAAAGAAAATAATAGGATTCCCTTAATGGACTAGAATTCCTACCTTAAAAGTATTTACAAGTTCCCTAATGCCATGGACACCATTCCGATTGTCCCTACAAAGGAAGATGTTTTTTCTTTAGATGAAATAGAGTTCGGGGTTAAGTGACTCGCAAATGGGAAAGCTAAGGACATTGAAGGCTACCAAGATGAAATTTTTAAAATCAGAGGGCCAATCCTTATCCCTCACATACACAAGCTTTTCAATTTAGCAATCAAGCAGGGCTTCCCTAAACCCTGGACGCAAAGCCTCATTGTTCCTATTTTTAAAAATGGGGAAATAAACATTCCCTCTAATTATAGGACCATTATGATTAGCCTGATTTTAACCAAGCTTTATGGAATTATTTTGGAAAAGAAGATTAGAATTTGGCTAGAAAGTCATGGTAAAAGAGCTAAAGGCCAGGTCAGGTTTAGGAGATATCATTCAATGTCTGCATTCATGCTTTATTTATGTGACGTTCCCTTCAAGATGCACTACGTGCTCCAAGGGCACCACTTGCCTTTTGAGTGATTTTGGTAGAAGTCAAACCCTTGGAGTGAATACTCCATCAGGTAACCTTGTGGGAGACTAAGTGCCTCTAAGGAATAAGGATTTTGCCTTATTGTGTTCCCCTTAGAATCATCGTGAGTGACTGTCACATTCTACCCTCACGACATTGTGGATATATTGAACTAGGTAATCCTTAACCTACAGTTTGAGCCACGACGGGAGTGCTAGTAGGTTGTGGCAGGGTTGCTGCCACACCTCTCCCTCAATATCTCTGGTTGTTCTGCATGACCCATTTATTCCAAATGTGAGTCTGGTTAGCAAGCTATCGTCATCCTGCATCCATCAACGAAACATGTCAGTGATCCAAAATCAACATCATAATATACAAGTTGTATGTCACATATGCAATATCAAAACACTCAAACCATAACAGTCTACTCCCTGACTCGATCCGGAGTCCAAGGAGGTCCATCGATGCCATAAACATCCTAAATCGGTCCAGAGTCCTGTACACTCAGGAAAAACCAGTCAAAAGCACCTATCGATACAAACATAATAAAATACATATCATCACATCACAACATCATCAAAATCCATAAGCGAAATATCCAATCATATAATGAACTGGATCACTCACTCGCAAGTGTCCTCAAAGAATAAGTCCAATCAGGTGTGCACAAGAGTGGGATGTTACATACACCCCCTCTTGTTTTAAAATTTGTCCCGAATGTTCACATTATATAAGTGCAGAAATAAAGTATCTCACAATATCTATATGTCTAGCTATCAAACAAAAATGGAAACTATTGATGCATATGATATGTGTCCTCCCAGGTATCCAAGTGTGGACTATAGTTGTCCCACTGGATCTTGACCTGATCGATTGTTCAACGTCATAGTTTTCGAATGCCATGGTCCAGAATGTAGATTGGCTCCATCATGAGTGCACCCTCATTCGATACCTGCAAAGAACTCATGTCAATCACATGTGTAGGATCACTAACATAATGCCTCAAAAAAAATATGTGAAAACCATCGTGCATACGCCTCAAATAATTAGGCAAGGTTAGTCGATAGGACACCGGCCCCTTCCTTTCCACAACCTTGAAAGGTCCAACAAACCTAGGAGAGAGTTTAGTACCCTTTCCAAACTTGATCGAACTCTTGTGCGGTTTCACCGGTAAGAATACTCGATTGACAACTTCATAACTACGGTCTACACGATGCACATCGACATGACTCTTCTTCCAATCCTACGCTTCCTTGATACATTGTCTTATTGTTTGCATTTGATTCTCCATTTCTTGGATCAGTTTTGGTCCTGCCAGGACCCTATCCTCAAGCCAATCCCAACTCAAAGGCATCTGACATGGTCACCCGTAAAGAAAATTGAATGGCGCCATATTAATGTTTCTTTGATAACTATTGTTGTATGAAAATTCTACTAGTGGAAATAACTCTTCCAAATTCTTCTGTTGGTCCATTACATACATACACAACATGTCCTCCAAGATTTGGTCTATTCTTTATGTCTTACTATCTGTCTCTAAGTGATACGTGATACTAAAGTTAAGTTGGATTTCCAAAACCTCTTGGAAACTAGTAAAAAATCATCTTGTAAACACCGATCCTCGATCGGATATGATCTTTTTAGGCACACCATGAAAATTCACAATATCGCTGATGAAAACTCTATCTATGTTAGGTGCCTAATTCATTGTACGCACAGGGATAATATGAACACTCTTCATCAGAGTGTCAACTACCACAAAAATCGAGTCGTTTCTCCTTGCTGTCAACGACAATCCAAAAATGAAGTCCATCAAAATGACCTCCCATTTTGATTCTGGAATAATGTGTGGTTGTAGTAATCTTGCCAGATGTCTATGTTCAACCTTCAATTGTTGTCATTACATACATATTTTCATGTAGTTGACTACATCCGCCTTCATTCCGTTCTAGAAGAATAAGGGCTTAAGGTCTACCCTCATCTTCGTGACTCCTAGATGAGCCATGTACATGCTCTATGAGCTTTGTTTAAGATCAAGCTTCTCAACTTGTCATTGGGTGGTATGTAAATCCAGTTAGTATATCTCATTAATCCATCATAGTCCATAGTAAATCCCTTAAATTTTGGTACCATCATGGTGTCTTGTACGATAAAATCCTTAACTGCTTTATACCATTCATCGTTGTGTTGTAAAGTTAGAATATTTTCACGTAGATTCGTCTGAACATGCATCACCGAAAATATGCGTAGTCTCCGACTCAACGCATCGACCACTTTGTTCATTGTTCCTTTATGTAGGTAATCTCAAAATCGTACTCGCTAAGCATTTCTGACCAATGTATTTGTCGCACATTCAAGTCGCTTTGCATAAAAATGTGTTGTAAACCATAGTGGTTCATTTTTAGCTCGAAATGATTCCGCGCATTTCTCAGTCCATAAAAACTTCTTGTTTTTCTTTTGCAATTTTGTAATAAGATTTCCTATCTTTGAAAAACCCTCATAGAACCATCAATAAAATCTTGCTAAACCCATGAAGCTATGCACTTATAAGACATTTGTTGGCGCAGGCCATTCCATAATAGCCTCAAACTTTGCTAGATCCTCAAAGATACCTTTGTGGGAGATGAAATGCCCTAGATAATGAATCTTCGATTGGTAAAATGATCATTTCGACATTTTTCAAAACAATTTGTTCTCTCGTAGACATTGTAGTACCAAACAAAAATGTTCATCATGATCTTCCATCGTCCGAGAATATATCAAAATATCATCAATGAATAGTTGAACAAACTTGTCCAAGTATTCACAGAACATGCCATTCATCAAGCTCATGAATACCCCTAGGGCGTTTGTCAGTCCAAAAGGTAAAACGGTAAACTCATAATGTTCAAACCTCATCTTGAATGCAGTCTTAGGAATGTCTTCCTCGTTTATCCGTAATTGGTGATACCCTGACCATAAGTCAATCTTCAAAAACACCCTCACGCCCTTCATCTAATCAAACAGATCGTCAATCATTGGCAACAAATACTAGTACTTGATCGTTTCCTTGTTCAATTGACGATAGTCAATGCAGAGTCTCCACGACCCATCCTTATTACGTATGAAAATAACAGGCACACCCCATGGTGACACACTTAGATGTATAAGTCCTAGATCCAAAAACTCCTTCAATTTCATTTTCAACTTCTGTAACTCCGGGGTCGACATCCGATAAAGCGTTCTTGCTATTGGTTCAGTTCCTAGTTTTAGGTCGATGGTAAAATCCAATTCCCTATCAGGTGGAAACCATGGTAGCTCCTCTAGGAATACGTCCGCAAACTCTCATACTACCGGAAGTTATTCTAGTCCTTCCTCCATGCCATTTTCGTTTAATGCAAGGATCACATATAGCTTGCATCCCTTGCACACACTCTTCTTAATATGTAGTGAAGAGATAAATCTCAGAGAAACTCCCTAGTTCCTTCCTACAATCACACATCTATGTCCATCATCATCAACCAAACTCAATCATTTCATCTTACAGTTGAGTATCACCTCATGTGATTCCAACTAGTCCATACCGATCATGATGTCATAGGATCCTAATATCATGATGTACAGGTTGGAATTTGTGACAAAATCTCCTAGGTTAAGGATACAACCCATAACCTTTCCTCTAACCTTTTGTTTGTCTCCCGAAGCCATTTTTACGTAGATAAACTCGTCCTGTTTGACTGTCTTTACCTTAATTCTTTTTAGTGTTGCACAAGAAATAAATCTCTCTGTAGCACCTAGATCTATCCAAATACTAAGTGTCTCGTCATCAATGGTACTTAACTTCTTGAGAATAGTAGACTGGTTCTTGTCTTGGCATTTATTCACTGCTACATGAATCCAATGGGCCTTGCCCAAGTCCCCTATAGTAGTGGGTCCGGCTGATATGGCTGCTCTGGCCCTCTCAAGTGGGCAGTCATGCTGGTAATGTGGCTCTCTAGATTTCCAAAACCCTTTCTTCGATCCAGTACTCCTGGTCCCTGACGTAGAAGCTGATGGCCCACCGGCCTGAAACCCTGGTATTTTCTATTGAATTGGCCTGAACTGTTGCTGCTGCGGTCGACATTGTTGTTGATGTTGTGGTCCTCTGTAGGGAGTTCATTGTTGAGGCATTGATCGTCGTGTTGTGGTGAATGTGGATCCTCTTGGAGTGCCTCAATATCCTGGTGGATGTCTAACTGGTGTCTGATATTGTTGCGCACCAGATGTCTCTTGTCCCGCCGGTCTCGTAGGATTCCTTCTCTAACCCATGTTGATGAGCTCCTCCTTAGCTATGAGGGACTTTTGGACAACATCATGTAATGTTTGAGGAATCATAATCCTCACTTTCACACAAATTTTGACGTTAAGGCCAAACACAAACTTGTTGACCTTAAGCTTCTAGGTATTCAGGTGAAAAGTATATCGAAGTCACTCCATGAAATGGGCCTTGTAATTGGGCATCGTATGACCTCCCTATCACAAGGGATTGAAATCATTGAGATAAATCTTGATGAATTCATCTGACATATACCTATCCACTTCTCAAATAGTTCCCATGACACGTCTTCGATGACCATGTTCAGTTGTAGCAGGAGCGTCTTCCACCATAGAAGAGCGCTCCCCTTCAGCTGAAAGACTTCCATGCGAACCTTCATCTTGAAGGTATTGTCATGAAGTGAAAAAAACATCGCCATATTATCCAACTATGCCTCAGTGGCTACGCCTTCCATGGCACCAAAGAAATCAGTAAACTTTACCTTCTCGAGTTCTCAGTGAATGCTACTAGTACCAGTTGGGGTGCGTTGTGGACCCTCAAGACATGCCGATGCCCTAGCCTCATCTCTATCCAAATGATTGATCAGGGCCTATGACATCCTCTAAAAGGACCTCATCAACCCAACCACATCTCCCAGATCTATTTATTCTTGTCCGAAAACCTATTCTTCTCCTTGGGGGTTAGACCCCTCGAGCATGGAATCTATTGGAGGCATTGCGCCTCCTCCCCTAGCACTCCGTATTCTGCCTCTGCGACGTCCTCTAACCATGATTACCTACATGAATACAAATCAATTTCATTAGAAACATCTTATAATCAATCATCTATTCAGGGAATTGTTGATGATCCCAAGTCACAGGTCAAACCAGCTCTGATACCATATGTAACGACCTCGCCATTACAACAACAAGCAACAACATTAGGTAATTTTTTGTTTTTTTCATTAGGAAATTAATGACAATAATACAATCACAAAAACTCAACTCAATGACATCATAATGAAGGATGACACAAGTAACATAAAATTCCAAGGTGAGCGAGAAATAAAAATCAACAATCATTCGTTATAATAAATTTTAAATGCACAGGAAGTAAATAACTAGAACCATCATGTAGTACATTGAAATTTCATTGCTCATGAACGGTATTATATAAGGCCATCATTACGACAGTAATTCCCATATGCACGAGAACCCCACTATTTGACATCATACATTACTTTATAAGTCAGTGCGTGCAAATGATTTTATTAACTGAATCATTCACATGTCAACATTCTTCTAAAGGCACGAGAGGAATCAACTTGGTTATAAAATGTGCAAGAAGTTAGAATTCCTTAATCAATCATAACTCCACATTATTTTTAGGTCACAAGGTCAACTAATTAATAAACGCCTCACCCCAACTTGAAGAAATAAAAGAACTCAGATGAGGTAAAAGTAAGATTCTTCAACAAGCAACGTCTATTACTTTTTCCTTGGGTTGCGTAATATACACAATACTTACTTATTATTGTGTGCAAGTCACATTATAATTTCTCCTGAATTATTAACATAATTAACATAATTTAATAAAAGTGAAATCATTAAATGAAATATTTATTAAAGACATTATTATAAATACACCCTGTCACTCAATAAAGTAGATCACTGCCCCGGATGGGGTGACACGTAGTGATGCCTTGCCACATGGCTCAAAATCAAGCCACAACTTAAATGTTGTAGGCCGCTCCCCATCCCTTCAACATTTACGATGGTAGAAGGCCATTACAGCCGCTATACGGAGGCAGGACTTCTCCCTCGTGCGAACGCACTAGCACAACCAACATTCAATATGACAGAGATAAGAGGGAGCCACACAATGCCATCATACGAAAACTTGAAAGTTAGAGTGCCTGGACAGAGCTGGTTCATTTTTGTTTTGGACCTCCCCACCGGTTGGGAGCTCTGGTGCAGTTTTCGTTGTATCTCCATTCACCCCTCCTCCACAATGACAAGGAAGCGAGGCATGCCTCACTGAGTCTCAGCCTGGTATACCCACAAAGAGTAGCGACAGAGAAGAAAAAACCTTGAGCGTGTTCTGTAAATGGTGACTTCTATCCTCCGACAGAGAGCACAAGCTGACCGATTTGTACTCCATGCCACTATAGCTGAGCCTGTGATAGAGTGTAGCACACACACCCTTGCAATTGAGCCTGGAAGTTGTCTGAAGGGAGGGGCTACGGATGAGTTCCCAACTTGCTATGTCGAAGAAACACTGTGCCCAGAGGATTTCACGAACACCCTGGAATCTCAAGCTACTGAGGCTGAAAGACAGGCTGGAAGCGGTCTGAAGGGAGAGCCTGCAGAAGAGTTCCCAATTTGTTATGTTGGAGAAATACCGTGGTCGGATGACTACATCCCCACCCGCCATGCTAAGAAGGTAATTAGCGATGATGAGGCTCAGAATACTGCTTGCGTAGAGATGAATGTGGACGAGGCCAAAGCAGGGATGAACGTGGATGTTGGGAATGAAACTTTCGGCGAGGCAGTGAGCAATGAGTTGCATGGTCCACTCCTTTGTGCAAAGCACCTGGCTCTCATGTTCGAACTCCGAGGCCACAAGGAAGACCAGGAGCACAGAGCCCTCCTCATGGGACAACATTTGGACCTGTTCCTTGATGCGTACTCCAATGCTCTAGCAAAGCGAAAATGTCCAATGTGTGCACAGTCGTTTGCCATCTCGGCCAAATCCACGTGTCAGAAGGGAAATTGCGATAGGTCACCGGGTATCTGCGTTTTCCTTGCTAGTTTGGTTTTTCATCATGTTGTTGTTCAATGTTGACTCAAAGTATGGCCATCTGTCCTAGTTTCCTTCGGGCAGGACAGAGGGAAAACATTTTTTAGCCTATCTTCCTAGACATATTTCACCCCAAACTATGCTAGTTTCTAGTAAAACGACAACATATTTGGTGGCTCAGGACGACAATATCTCTGTGTATTTTTGTCTATGTTTCTCTGTCAACTTAAAATAGCAGGTACTATCCCTTTTTTACTTAAAAAATAAAAATAAAGTAGATCACTAAGAGAATCATTAATAACCAAGTAATCCCATGTGCATTTATTTTCTTAAATCCCCTATTAGAGAATTTATGTTGTATATATATATATATATAGTCCTATTATATCTAGTGTTCAATAAATTACATTAAGTGAAGGTAAGAAGTAATTTAATTTCTCAAAATAAAGTTTAGTTTTCTCCACTGACTTAGGAAATTTCGCCAAGCTCATTACCCAATCATTACTCTCATCTTCAAATGGGTAAAAGAACCACTTAGTAATTCAACCCCTTTACAATTATAATTTAATAATCATTCCCTTTTCAAAATAATATAAAGAATCAACTTGATAGAAAGTGTGAGTTATACAATCTCTTTACGATATGATTATAAAAAAACAACTTAATAACAAGTTGAAGTCATACCACCCCTTTACAAATATAAATAAAAGAACTTAAACTGAAATGAATTTGAAATTATAATAATTATTTTTATAAATTAAATTCTCTTTTATGATTACCACCGAAGTTGAATTCTAAATTTTTGAATCGCCACCAAATTAAATTAAATGAATAACATTTTGTTGCTTGTCTTATCAGTTATAATGGTGCCTGAGTTTAAATTCCATTTTTATAATAGCAACGCAATTAGTTTTTTTTTTTAAACTAGAAAAAAATTAACTAATTTAAATTTTGAGATGGAAATTGTATACATGTGATATAGGTGAGACGAAACATATATGTCTAGGGAGGACAAGAGAAGGTTGTCAAGATGGAAAGCATGAAAGAGGCTAGCGTTGAGACATGAGAACCCTGTGGTAAGCCATGATCGCCCTAAAACATGTTATGTTTTGGTAACACAAGCCAAAGGGATGCCTCGATAGAGCAAGTATGAGGGACGCCCCGACTGTAAGGCTCAACGAAGTCTGTAAAATTATTCTTGCATGATAAATCCTTGGAAAGGCAAGATGGATCACCCAAGGAATTATATAGCATAGAAGGGGATGTCTGAGCCTGGACCTGGAGGGTGAGTGATCGCAAAGAAGAAGGGAGTTGAAAATTATCCTACACTATTGATCGGGATCGTGCACACAATAGGTATGTCGAGTAAAAATAGTGATCCAAGAAAATAATACATCCATGTGGATACAAATCCACGAACTGCACAAATGCGTATTGTGCTAAGTTATGAAATTTTCTTGAATTTTATGCAACAATAAAAAATTTACGCATGAAAGCTATGATTAATATGCTTGCTTCCCAAGATTATTGAAGATGGGTGATGAAGGCCAAGAGATTGAAAAGGACCTGACCAAGAAAGAGGGTCAAGACTTCTGAAACAATTGAATGAGAAAGGCATGACATGTGTTATTGAGAAAGAACACCGAGGATGGTGTTCCTTTTAATGGGGAGGGGATTGTAATACCCCTGTTTCCCCTAGCTTATAATTAATCATTAATTATGATCACCATGATATGGCATGGGAACAATGTAAATGTATTATCTAGATTTCAAAGGACTGAATATGGGGGTAAATACTTGAAATATTGGCCATGATATCACTAGAGGAAAGAATAAGGAAACTCTGGAGAGGATTCATTAGTTCAAATGACCCAAATTCCCTTTGTTGAGATAATAAGCCTCATCTGGATCCGAAGGAGAGGAATCAATTAATGAAGGAAGGAATGGTAATTGGATAATCAACCACCCCCATGAATGGAAGCATGGTCTGGCTGAGAAGACAGGAGGTTGTCAGCTTGAAGTACCACAGAGTCCTACAGACCAAGGCTGACCTAAGTTTTCTTCTGATAGAAGGAACATGGTAGGTCAATAACCATCCTGGGAAAGGAATGAAAAGGGGGGAAACACATGGGAAGACAATCGAGAAATAGGTGTGCTTGTGAGGCTCTACAAAGAAGGAGATACACCAGAAAAGAGTGCATGCACAGAGGGGAATTCACGACCTGGATATGTAGAAGGAAAGAGAAAGGCTATGAGTTTGATGTTGAGGAAGCATATGATAAACCTTGTAGGTTGATCTGAAAAGGAGAGGATCTCTGAGAAACGGTATAAATTTTCTTGGTGATACCATGGCTTGGAATGGGGGTGGCCAGAGCACTGAGAATTAATGCCTATGATCCTATCATTGGGAGGAAAGGAGAACACACACAGTTAGTTGGTTGGATGCAACTTGTAATAGATAAGTATTTTGTTTACCCTACGCACTTGAATTGAAATGCATGATCAAATGTCTGTGTCTATGAATAAGATTTGTAGTGTTTGATTCATAATTAACATGCTTAATTTTATTTTGTAAATTATTTCCTTCAAATGGTTATAATATGACCAGTTATACAGAGTATATCATGTGTAAATTATTCATTATTCACAATGGTTAATGAGAATGCTTCCATTATTTCTATCTTGCTTCTTCTTTCTTAATTTATCTTTGCAAATGTGTGTTGTATTTTCTAGTTAGATCTATTCTATGCAGGTTCAACACATTTACATGGTATCAGTGCCGATGGACTGCTAAGAAAAATCTACACCAAAATGTTTTGCAGGTACAAAAGATTGAAGACAGCGGAAAGATGGAATTCCAAAAAGAATTCATTCTTACACCTTACAACTATTTTGCATGGAAGGTGAAAATAACCATACATATTCAATCCATAGGGTTGTATAGGTTAACCATGAATACAGATATAGAGCCAACATCATCCATACAAAAATCCAAGTACTTAAATTGCGTGGATGAGTCACTCGGAACAATTTGCAGTCTTATTTCTCCCGATCTCCTTTTTCATATATCTTCCTGTAAGACTCCCAATGAAGCCTGGACCATATTGGAAGGGCTCTTTGGAAAATAGGATGATATGATGGGATGCATGATGGAGGTGGATCTTCTCACATTGGATCCAAAAATCTTCGAGAATATCCAAGATTTATTTACAAAATTCAAGGATTTACTATCGCAACTCAAAGCTTGAGGGGTTGATAAATCGAAGGAGGAGAAACAAATGGTTCTCACCATTCTCTCCAAGATTGGTCCTGAATTCTTATTATTTGTATCTACATTCCATACTGTCAGATTCACCTCTAAAGCCACCTGGAAGATTCCTTCTCTTGAGGACTTTATCGAATCCCTGACACAAGAGCAAACCAAGATCATCAACATGGGAACAATCAAAGTCCCAAGGGAACATGCACTTACTATGCATGATGGAAACCAAAAATATCAGAAATATAAAGATAAATCTAAGCGGAAATCTCATGTACATATGAAGAAGGAAGGGTACACAAAATGCTTCACCGATGCCTCCAGATCCAAAGGAGAAAAGGGAAGAAAAGGAGAGAAATGCACATATTGTCACAAAGGATTCCATTCAAAATCCGCATGCATGAAAAAAAAAAATAGATATGATGTCTCAGATACCTCAGAAAAACAACCTTGGATATCGTATCCCCGAGGGTGCAAAGAAGAAGAAGCCAGGAGATCTCAATTCCAAGAAAGGCAATTCTAGCCATGCCTTGATTTCCATCAACTCATATCCCAATGTTTGGATCGTATAATCAAGAGCATCAAATCAAATGGCTTCCTCATAAGTAGTATATTCTTTGTTGGATGCATGAAAAGGTCCTCCTATTCTGATGGGGGACAACTCTTATGTCTAAGTCACCAACAAAGGAATGATTGAACTCACCAACGAAAGCTTCGAGAACATGTTGCATGTTCCCAAGATTTCTGTCAACCTTCTCTCTGTGTATCAGATGACGAATTATGGCAACAAAAAGAAATTCATCTTCACACCAAATTCCATGGACATCTACGACATGAAAACCAACTCCAGGATTGTTACTGGTGAGGTAAATAATTAGTCTAGATTGTATACATTTTCCGAATTCATTGAACCTGATTCTGCTTTACTGCTTACTCATGCTGATGAAAGTAGTAGGATATGACATGCAAGGTTTGGAAATTTGAATTTTAGATACATGCAAAATATTAGAAAGAACAAATTAGTTGATGGTATACTAGACATCCATTTCTCCAAGGGAGTATGTGAGGGATGTGTTCTTGGAAAACAACCTCAAGAGAAATTCGACAAGGGAAAGTCTCAATGAGCTTCCGCACCTTTAGATATGATCCACAGTAACCTCATGGGTCCTTTTCCACATCCATCGATCAACAAAGCGAGGTTTGTTCTCATTTTTGTTGATGATTTCTCACATTTTACATGGATCTACTTTCTCAGGAAAAAATCCGAAGTCTTTCAACACCTCAAAGATTTCAAAGCTTTGGTTGAGACACAATCCAGAAAGAAGATAAAATTCCTCCAAACTAATAATGGGGGAGAGTATGTGAATCATGAGATCCACAATATTTTCCATGAGGCAGGGATTCAGTTGTAGCATACAGATCCCTACACTCCACAGCAAAACGGAGTTGTTGAGCGGAAAACCCGATATCTAAAGGAGATGGCATCTTGCATGTTGCATGAAAAGTCACTACCATAGAGACTATGGGCTAAAGCACTTAACTGTGCAACATACATTCAAAACAGATCTCCCCATAGATCTGTCAAGGATAAGACCCCCTACGAGGCTTGGAGCGACCTCAAACCGGAAGTGACCCACTTTCGTATTTTTGGTTCACGTGCATGGGCTAGGATTCCCTCTGAAAAGTGGAAGGCACTTGATCCACAGATCACTAAGTTCATTTTTGTTGGATACCCTAACGGTGTGAAGGGGTATCGGCTTATTGATCTTTCCTCGGACCAGCTCATCATTGAGCGTAGTTTCCAATTCAAGGAAAGTGTCTTGCATGTACCTCAACAACCACATGCAGGCACCTTTACTCTTCCACTTGTCTGAGATGATGAGCATGCACATGTCGACTCTTCTTCAGATGAGAGTTTTGATTCAGAGGACTCAGAGGATTTAGATCCATATTCAGAGTCAGAGCATCTAGATGCAGTTGCAGATCCAGAGCAGAGGCCCAAGTAGGCACAGACTATTCTTCAGGATGCAGGGGATCTCGTAGGTGATCCAGTCGATACTAGGAGGACTCGATCTGATTTCGAGGAGCCACCTATTGCACTCACTACCACTAAACCATTTCCTTCCAGGCATATTTTCTTAGTTCAGTCTTCAGATCCACAGTCTTATGGTGAGGCTACTGGAAATCCCTTTTGGGAATCCACCATGCAAGAGGAGTACAACTCCATCCTCAAGAACCATACTTGGGATCTGGTTCCCCTTCCTTTTGGGAGGAAACTTGTCAGATGCATATGGGTCTACAGGACCAAGAGCACAACAGATGGACAGATCATTAGATACAAAGGCAGGCTTGTCGCCAAAGGATTTCACCAGGTTCATGGTATTGAATATGATGAGACCTTCACTCCAATAGAGAATATGGATTCCATTCAATTGGCCCTTTCCATTGCAGTAGTCAAGGTATGGGAATTCCATCAGATGGATGCGAAGAATGCATTTCTTCATGGTGATCTCTCTGAGGAGATCTACATGGAGAAGCCCTAGGGATTTATGTAGGACTCATCTTTGGTTTGTCGACTGATGAAGTCACTTTATGGCCTCAAGAAGGCTCCGAGGGCCTGGTATGCCAAGATGGACTCCTACCTATTGTCACAAAACTTTGTATGTTGTAAATCAGACCCGAATGTATACATGCTCAGGATGGCTAATTCACTTCTACTTTTAGTTTTGTATGTCGATGATTTGTTGATCACCGATTGCTCGACTTCAACAATTTTTGCACTCAAGAGGATTCTTCATGACATGTTTTTGGTGACAGACATGGGTCCACTACACTTCTTCCTTGGACTTGAGATCAGTCAGGATGCATCAGGCATCAAACTATCTCAAGCCAAGTATGCACGAGATCTCCTTGAGAGATTTCACATGATGGACTGCAAGTCTTCTCTGACTGCTTTCCTATCAGGAGTCAAACTTGAGGATGGAGGGGAGACTCCACTAGTTTACAGCACATTGTACAGACAACTAGTGGGAATCTTGTTGTATCTCACACACTCCAGACTAGACCTCTCATATGCAGTTGGCACAGTTTCCAAGTTCATGCAGGAGCCGCATGAGCTAGATTGGAAATATGCAAAGCATATCCTTCGATATGTACAGGGCATCATCACCTTTGGGATTCATTATGCAACAAACTCTACATTATATCTCATTGGGTTTATTGATTTTGACTAGGCTGGCAATATCATTTATTGCAAGTACACATCTGGTTACTCACTCAGTCTTGGTTATGAGCCTATCTGTTGGTCGAGAAAGAAGAAAGATGCCATTGCTCTATCTTCAGCCAAGGCAGAGTACAGATGGGTAGTTAAGATAACCATTTAGGCTATGTGGCTACAACATTTTCTCACTGAGTTGGGCATTCAGTTTCATCGACTGATCGTCATCTGGTGTGACAACCAGAGCACTCTGAAGTTTTGCAGATATCCAGTTCAGAGGTAGCAGATGAAGCACATCGAGATCCACATGCACTACATCTGGGACTTAGTACACGAGGGGGTCATCAACTTATAGTTCTATCCTTCAACAAAACATACGATATACATTTTCACCAAGACCTTCACTGAGCATAAATTCCATTCTCTACGAGGTCATCTTGGAGTGAAGGACATAGTTGCCTAGCAACTGTAGTTCTTTTTTTTACATAAATTGTACCTTGAGGGGGGGGTTTTCTCATGAGTTTTTCCCTCTTTCCTCACTTTATTTTTAGTGTATATTTTGTACTTGGGTACCTAACATGGCCTCATTGTCGGGACCCAATCTTTATTTTCACCATAGTGATGTTCAGGGGGGGTGTTGGAGTTACTTCACACACACCTAGGATTTCTTTTTCCTAAGTTTTTTTTTGTTTATTACTCATAATTAGTCATTATCCAGTCTCCTATATTTTAGGAGAGAATATTCCACTTGGATAATATTCTCTTTCAGTTGACACTTTAGTTTGACTAGTTGAGTTGAGTTTAGATGTTGCATTGGGATCATCACCATGAAACATTGGGATCATCACCATGCTAATTCGACCTTGCCTTGGTATCATCACCAGAGTGGCACATTATCCTTGATTCCCTGAGTTAACTCCTCACTACTCTTTGTTCAGTCAGTTAACTAAAGACTAGTTGACTAGTTAACTCAACTAGGTGGCAATTCACTCTCGTAACTGCCTGAGAGACTAGAATAGGTGGCAGTTCACTCCTATAATTGTTGGTGTGTGTCTAGATCACTCTAGACCACTACTATGGTGACTTGGTTCACATCAAGTCTAACTCATTGATTTATATAGAGTATATCATGTGTAAATTATTCATTATTCACAATGGTTAATGAGAATTCTTCCATTCTTTCTATCTTGCTTCTTCTTTCTTAATTTCTCTCTGCAAATGTGTGTAGTATTTTCTATCTAGATCTATTCTTTGCAGGTTCAACACATTTACAAGATGTTGATCTGGGGACTTCGTTGAGAACCCCTCTTAACCATCCATCAACCAGGACACATATCCATGAATTGAGTATATCCGGGAGGTTTTGACCTTATGGTGAATGTGCACTTCGTCGGACCGTCGAAAGGTCAGAGTCCATCCCAGTCGTCTGTCATTAAGGACACATGTCTCTATATCCGGTTGTCTGGAGACTTGTCACTTCAGAGGAACTTGGCGAGGAGTCTTCAAGGTGTGAAGACTCACGAAGTCACGAATGATGGAGTAAATCTCAGTCCTTGATATGTAGGGGATGCATGACACCAGTTTCTTGAGTCCAGAGACTTAGCACTCTGAGATATTTGCAGTGTGGTGTGTCGATAAGCTCTGAAGCTTGAAGTGATGAGATTTTTCCATCCGAGGACACTTTAGGAATTTTCCTGACTGTCATATCTGGAATGTGATCAGTCTGACACTGACCAAATTTGGAAGCAAAGGGAATTTTGCATCGCAAAACTCTTAAACATCGAAGTTACAAATTAATGTGAGCCATAGATTCATGGATCTATGTGGATGCACCTTAATTGTGATATTTGAGGGACGTTGGAAGGTTTTTAGTCTGGTGTGATGTAGCAGGATGATGTCACCATGGTTACGTGGAACCATGATCAATGATCCATGTGTCACCTTGATGTGTGCATTTCATAGACCCTATATTCCTATTGGAACCTCACATGTGTCACCCCCCAATGAGGACCCGTGTCATGTTAGGATATTTAGACACTTAGGAGTTAGTTAAGATATACTTGGTCTAATGTGTCATTAGGTAAAAGTGTGTTTCTTTAGTATGCATTAGTATGCATTTATAGTTAGGAAATCCGACGGTCACAATATGTTCTCGACATAGAGTGATCCGACAGTTCATACTGTCCTCAATCTTAACGACCATTGATCTGTGGCTTAGCACTCGATTATTCCATGATATCTATTTAAAGATCATGGAGCGCCATTTACTGATGATCGATTGTGAGAAAATCTATTGTAAAATCTCTCTGTAATCTTTTTCTTTCGCATTAATAAACTGCTCCAAGTGGTTGCATTGGTTGGGGCAGTGGATGTTTCCCCGTAGGGTTTTTACCACGTGAAAACATCGGTGTGTTAATATTTGATCTAGTTATGTGAGTGGTTACTGAAGGTGTTCATCCTCTGTTGGAATACCTGTGTTTTCGAACATGGTATCCGAGCCTGTTTGAAGACCCGTTCCTATTGTAGATAGAGATCATGAAGCCGAGTTGCCTCATCTCCATTTTATGTCATTTCCTTACATTTCTAAGCTGAGAGGACTGTTCCATTGCATCTAGAGCACTCGTTTTAGTCAGGAACACTTTTATTTTCACTTGAAAAGGATTTTGTTTGCCCAATATATGGCCATTACAGTCAGATCCGGAGGTATAAAGCCTGCATATGCATTTTTTAAATTTCTGCAAAGTTTTATTTTGGTTTTATTTCAGTTTGATATTATTTTTTTCCAGGTTTCTACTCTTTTATATATGCGTATTCTCTTTTCCCCACGCCCTTTGAGATCTTGGAAAATCATAAATAGATAGGAAAAGGTGCATCTTTTGGGTAAGCTAACCGAGATCTAACCCTTGTTGTCATCGAGAAGTGAAGTTTTTTTCTTGTGTGAAAATATTTTTTTTTAGTACTCTCTCCAAGGTCATCAACAACAACAAGAAAAACAACAACCACAACACCTCCAATCCTCCTTCTGAACATTACAATATGTTTTGCTAGACTATTTGGTTAAAACATGCCTTATTAAGTAAGTGGTCTTGAGTTCAAGTCTCTCTTTTGTTAATTTTTTTTGAAAAAGTTCATGCTAAAATTGTAAAGTGTATTTCACTTCAAGTATAAAAGTGAATCACTATAAGTAGCTTTAATATTTTATTTTAGAGTTATTCATTTTGCATGCAAATTTTCTGTTATAAAGTAACCTCATTGTAAAATTGATCCCCACTTCTCTTTATAAAAGTGGGTCACTTCATAAAGCAACTTACACTATCACGTGGTCATTTGGTTACCGTTCATGCATTTTTTTAAAGGGAATAACTCTCACATCGGAAGCTATTTTCAGTGCTTGTTTTTTAAAATCGCTTAACTTTTCGAGCTCTTTTCATCAAGATTATTAGTTTTAGTTTTTAAATCCATATTATTTGGATATTTAATATGGTTTCTACAAGTAATTTTTTTCTTACCAGCACCAACTACTTCCAATGAAAATATCATATGGAAGATTTATTAAGAAGTAAAGGCTTGTACTGGATTACCTTGGGAAAGGAAAAAGAACCCACTGATGATAATAAGAAATCCAAATAAGATAATAGGAGTGATGAAGCACGTGGACTAATCAGAATGTCCATCTCTCCTGATTTAAGATACCACCTCCAATAAATTGATGACCCCGAAGAAGCTTGGGACAAGATTGAATCTGTGTTTGGTAAACTCAATATTATCCGAGTACACCAATTAGAAAATCAAGTATTGACCTTGAGTCCAAGTGATTTTTCTTTCCTTGGAGACTATCTATCTAGGTTTAAAACACTCATAATTTTATGTGAAGAATGTAAGATAAAAATGGAGGAAGAGCGTTGCATCTATATTATTCTTTCTAAGCGAGGTAGTGCATACTCTGTGTTTGTATCTACCTTTTATGCCATGAGATAGGCTCTAGAGAAAGCTTATGAAAAACCCACTCTTGAGTCCTTTTGTGCTGCTTTGATTAGAGAGGAAGATAAGCTTGTACAACTTGGAGTGATCAACACTGCATGTACCTCCAACAAAGCCTTAGTTTCCCAACAAAAAGATAAACCCAAGAATCCAAAGAAGCAACATTCTCACCACAACAACAAGAAATATAAGGGTCCCAAACCCACTCAAACAACTTTTTCTCTGAATGGAGACAAAGGAGAAAAATATAAAAATAAGAATACTGACAGACATTGCAAATTTTGTGATAAAGATGGTCATGATGAGTCCAAATGTTTCAAGAGTATGGAAGTTTTAGAAGCAGCGATGAAGAAGCACAACATCAATATTGATTCTACTTATTCTTATTCTTTTCATGGACATGCACTTTCCACTTCTGGTTTCTCCTTCAACATAAATTCTAATTCTTTTTCTGATGAGTGGCTTATTGATTCAGGAGCATGTTATCATATGGATAAAGGATAAATCCATATTTTCTACTCTAAATGAATGTAACACCAATAAAATATTTGTTTGTGATGATAGATCTCTTAGTGTTGTAGGATCTGGAACAGTTCAAGTATATAATGGTCATTTCAATGATGTATTATGTGTTCCAAGTATTTCTTGTAACCTTCTATTAGTATATCAAATCACTCATTCAGGTGAAGGTAAAACCATAAAGTTTTAACCTCACCAAGTTGTAATCAAGGATCTAAAAGATCCTAAGCATGTTCTTGCAACTAGAATTGTCGATGATATTACCAGGTTGTACAAGTTTGAAAACTTTGGGTCATCAACTTTTTCATCAGTTTTTGTTTCTCATAGCGATGACTTAAGCAAACTTTGGCATGAGTGATTTGGCCATATAAACTATCTCTCATTACAACAACTATGTAATCAATAGATGATGACTGTTCATCCTCTTATTTCATGCAGAGATGGCATTTGTGTTGGTTGTGTTCTCGACAAACATCATCGGGACAGTTTTGACAAACGTGCCTCTTAGCACGCCTCAGGCCCTTTACAGCTTGTTCATAGTGATTTGTGTGGTCCATTTTCTTCTCCTTCTTTTTCTGGGTGCAAGTATTTCTTAAATTTCATTGATGACTTTTCCAGACGTACTTGGGTTTACTTCTTAAAACTTAAGAGCAAATTGTTTGACAAGTTTATGGCCTACAAGGCCCTTGTAGAAAAAAAATATGGACATCAAATTCAAAAGTTAAGAACAGATAATGGAGGCGAATATGTGAACAATAATTTTACAAGTTACTGCACTACTCAGGGCATCCAAATGCAACACATTGTTCCATATACACCACAACAAAATGATGTTGTTGAGAGAAAAAAGCACACATTAAAAGAAATGGCTAATTGTATGATCCAATCCAAGGGATTAAGTCTAAAGTATTGGGCGGAAGCAATCAATTGTGCAAATTACATACTCAATCTCACTCCCATAAAGGCTCTTAAAAATATAACACCAGAAGAAGCTTGTACTAAACCTAAACCAGATGTAAGTCACTTCTGTGTATTTGGCAGTATAGCATGGTCTCACATTCCTAATGATAAAATGAAAGCATTGTAGCCTAAAAGTGAGAAGTGTATATTTTTTGGTTATTCTGAAGATGTCAAAGGTTATAAACTTCTTCAACCACATTGTAATGAAATTATTATTATAATATGTTAAATTTGATGAAAATATCTTGGCTTGCGAGCCTAATTCGATGGTTGTGCCTTCTTCGTCCTGCGAGTCATATTTGACATTTGTTCCTTATTCTGTTCCTATTCTAGTTTCTTCTTCAGATGATGATAGTGAGGATGAAAATCCACCTCCACCTGCTGACCTTCCTCCATATGATTCCTTTGAACCTGAACAAGCACCTGTTCCACTGCTTCCTAGATGGGTTTGTTCAACACGAGAAGCAGCTGGTGATCTTGTCAGTGATCCTTCATATCGGGATCGAACACGTTCACAATTCCAACAAGCCTCTTCTCTTTTGGCTCAAGTTTCAGAGACTCATGATCTAGAGACATTTGCATAAGCTTCAGGTCATCTAGATTGGGATACAACAAAGAATGACAGTATCGTTCTTTAATGGAAAATGATACTTGGGATCTTGTACCTCTTCCAAAAGGAAGAAAACTTATCAGATGTAAATGGGTCTACATAACTAAGTATGCATCAGATGGAAGTGTTTAAGGACACAAGGCTCAGTTAGTTTCCAAAGCATTCTACCAAGTTTAAGGAATTGACTATAATGAAACCTTTGCCCTTGTAGCCAAAATGAATTCCATCCACCTTGTTCTTGCCCTTGCTGCCTCACATAAATGGGAGGTCCATCAAATGGATGTTAAATCTGCCTTCTTGCATGGAGATTTGAAAGAAGAAATCTACATGGAACAACAACCTAGCTATGTCCAAAATGACTCTAGCCTTGTTTTTTGCCTTAAGAAATCTCTTTATGGTCTTAAGCAAGCTCCCTGAGCTTGGTATGCCAAAATGGACAACTTTCTTATTGGCACAAGATTTTCTAGATGCCATTTTGATCTTAATGTCTATACCAAGAAAGTAGGAAGCCATCTCATAATCCTTTTCCTTTATGTTGATGACCTTATCCTTACTATTAGTGACTCAAAACTTTTAAACCATGTGAAAACCAACCTTAAGAAGAAATTTGAAATGACAGACTTAGGCTTTTTGCACTATTTCGTTGGCCTCCAAGTTTTGCAAACCAATGAAGGAATTTTTCTTTCCGAGTCTAAGTATGCCTGTGACCTTCTTCGTTGCTTTCACATGGATGGTTGTAAACCAAATGATTCTCCCTTCCAGTCTGGAGTCAAGCTTACTGCCACCTGTACTTCTTTCGAAGTTGATGCCACCCTATACCATCAGTTAGTTCGTAGCCTCTTATACTTGACTCATACCCATCCTGATATTTCCTTTGCTGATATTTCCTTGACTCATACCCCATGAAATCCATTGGAAAGCAGCTAAAAGGATACTTCTCTATTTCGTGATACAGTTCAGTTTAGGATACATTACAGTTCAGGGGGGACTCCTTTATTGGTTGGTTTCACTGATTCAGATTGGGTTAGTGACCCTGATGACTGGAAGTCTACTACAGGTTATGTTTTCAACCTTGGTTCAGGACCTATCACTTGGGCCTGTAAGAAACAACAGGCTATTGCACTTTCTTCAGCAGAAGCAGAGTATCGAGCAGTGGTAAATGCAAGTCAAGAAACCTTGTGGCTTCGATAGATCCTTTCAGAGTTTTGATTCCAGCAACAACATCCAACCATACTTTGGTGCAACAATCAGAGTGCCATCAAGCTAGCCAAAGACCCAGTTCAACATCAGCATAGCAAACACATCAATATGCACATGCACTTCATCAAAAAACTCATTCATGATCAAGTTATTCAAGTGATTGTTTCTCCTACAGAAGATCAAGTTGCAGACATTTTCACAAAGTATCTTACAAAAGTGAAGTATTCCAAACTTTGATCTATGTTAGGAGTTTAGGAAGTTGTCATTAAGGGGGGATAAGCTCTAATGCCTGATTCCTTATCCTATTGTGTCACTATTGTAAATCCTTCAATCCTATCCTAAGTTGTTCTTAAGGGGGGATGCTAGAATATTTAGACACTTAGGAGTTAGTTAAGATATACTTGGTCTAATGTGTTGTTAGGTAAAATTTTGTTTCTTAGTGTGTTTCTTTAGTATGCATTAGTATGCATTTGTAGTTAGGAAATCCGATGGTCACGATATGTTCCTGACATAGAGTGATCCAACGATTCATACTCTCCTTGATATTAATGGCCATTGATCTGTGGCTTAACACTTGATTGGTCCATGATCTCTATTTAAAGAGCATGGAAGGTCATTTGTCGATGATCAATTGTGAGAAACTCTATTGTAAAATCTCTCTGTAATCTTTTTGTTTTTCATTAACAAACTTCTCCAAGTGGTCGCGTTGGCTGGGGCTGTGGATGTTTCCCCGTAGGATTTTTACCACGTGAAAACATTGGTGTGTTGATCTGGTTATGTGAGTGGTTACTGAAGGTGTTCATCCTCTATTGGAATACCTATGTTGTTGAACATGTCACCCTTGGCCCTTGTTTCATGTCATCCTTGGTATTTACTTGTTTGGTCTAGGTGGTTGAAGACACGTGGAGAGGTTTTGGTACTTTGGGGTGTAGTGTCATAAAGGGATGTTCAACGTCGATCTCTAATTGTTGGACATTTAAACTTTCAACGCCGATTGTCAATTGTAGAATGTCGAAATGTTTAACATCAACGTTGAACACCGAAAGCAGAAAAAGGGATGTTCAATGTCAATCCTCGAACGCCAAACGTCGACGTTCAACAAAGAACACCTAACTCTGATCGTCAAATGGCCAATTCCATGTGGAGAGATTTCAGAACTTCGGGGAGTATGGGTGTAGTAAAAAAAGGGGCATTCAGCACCGAACACTGAATACCCTAACTAATAATGCTCAGATAAATTCAGGAGGACGTATATTTCAAACCAAATGTCATATTAGATCTGATAACAATTGTTAGAAACCTATGGATGAGTAGAAGAGGATGGAGACCTCAGAGAGATGATTTGATATTATTTGAACGAGAAAAAATTTGATGCCCCATCTCTAGAAAGGGTTTTTAGGGGTTGGGTGTGTTACAACTACAAAAGGACATTATAATCGATAATAGAAACATCTAACAACATTGCCCATGTGTTTCATAATATACATCAAATGTGACTCAATATGAGCATTTCCTCCCATATCAATTCATTAAGCTCGTTATGTTCTTATCCAACCTCATGATATACACAAATTATATCCACTCATAAACAAGCCAGTTTCTTATATGTACATAAAACCACTTGGGATTTCAATTGAATCTAAATCCCTTAAAAACAGACGACCATATAAAATACCCAAAACAATTAATTTGAATTTTATATTTTGGAGCCACACATTCCATATCGAATTTTTTTGCCTTGGCGCTTGAAATTATTATCTTGAAATATTAAAAGAGAAACAACTAAGAAACATAAAAATATTTTTATAAAATTAAAAATTGAAAATCAAACAAATGATTTTTCATAAAAGGTTCACCCTTTGAATTAAACAAAATTACTAGCATGAAATAGAAGACATAACATGTGATTATAAGTAACCTGCCATACTTGTAATCAAATAAACATGTATTACTGTTACATAGTAATTAATTGTGGTTGTACCTGAAATTGTGAGCCTTTTATTTTATCTACAAGACGTTCAATATTCTCACCTCGATCTAGAACCTGACAGGTTCACTAAAGTGAAAAAATGGCCAACAATATGTGCGAAAATGATTTAGTAGGGAATTTTTATGGTAGTGTATCAATGAGATATACTGGACACTTGTAAAGTTGCAGAGAAACCGAAATGGAAAAGTGGCTAATGGAATTATTCATTTTCTAAGGGTACCATAGTCTTAGGGCTAAGCCACTGATCAAAGGCCCTATGTTACATGGTGCATGGGTGGAGATTGGTTATGGGAGGGAATCAAATGCAGGGTCAGGAGCAACATGGGACCTGGATTTCAGAATCATAAGCTGGAGCTATTGATATACTAACAATTTTGTGTTTTTCTTACAAATAACAGTTTGCCATTTTTCTCAAAGATCCAATTATCCATACCTTCTCAATATTGTCCATCAAAATTCCTTTCATGTCTGAAACTTGGGCCTTTAGTTTAGAAAAAAATCTCAGTTCCTCTAGATGCTCCATGCAATATTATATGTGGTCCCTCATTATTGGCCATCATGGCACACACCCTGGAGGAAGCATAGCATCTTCTTCGGATTTAAGAAGAGAAGATCCCAATGGGTGGTGGTGGTATTGTCACACCTCATTGATTTTATGATTATCCTCCTTAGTCTTTTATTTTTGTCTCTTCCCATTCTCTATGGCACTTTCATTACATGGGGAAATATCATCCCACTTTGTATTATTCCACGTGGTAAAGTTAGTTGTCAATAACTATGGCACTTTGATTTACATGGGGAAGGTTTCCATCCATTAGAGGGAAATTTTGGTTGCCTTAATATGTGTAATATCCCTCATGGGAAATTTGTTGCGTAGAATTGTGTATTACTCCCACATGGGAAAGTAATGTGGAATGTGTTTTCTTGTTTAGGATCATGTATTCTCTCCATTTTTCTTACCAAGGAAGGTTCATAGATATCGAGTCTTCAATACTTACCTTTTTTAGGTATAACTTGTTGTAAGGATGTGTGCCCCATTTTGTCCATATAAATATTGAATATCATTTTCAATTTAATTTCATGCTTGGGATTTAAAGGGAAAAAGGGAATATACAAGAAAATGGTCTTTTCTAAATGATGAAATTTAGGGGTGATCATTATAGTAAGATTACCTTTTAGGGGTGAATACTTTGTTCTAACCATTTCAAAACAATTTTATTTTTTTATTGAAAATCGATTTGGTTTATTACTTGACTCAGATGATTAGAACTCAAGAGAACAATAAATTATCAAACATTTAAGTAACCATACATAGAAATTTACATAGTTCAACAACAATGGTTTCAACTAGGGAACCCTTCTAGGGAAAAAAACTTCAAATCTCATTCAAGCCTGCAAGAAAGTGGAAATACATGTCATTATATAATATCTTTATGTCATGATAGGATGTTAACATGGATACAATTACAATGTATTACACTCCTACTAACATTTTTATAATATTTCCTAATCCTTGACTCTCTTCTCTCCTTACTTTACAAACTCTAGATCTCATATCTCAATGAACCAACACCCTCCATGTTATGGTTTAACTCTTTTATCTTCTCACTACAAGGATCGATTACTACTATTATGGTAGTTGAACCACTTTGTTTCCCATTATAAATAAACTTCTCATCATTTTTTATACTATAGCTAAGATAGTTCCCCTATACTAGTTGTCGAAATATGAATTCAACCCCATGCAATGTCCCTTTCCTTTCTATTTTCCCTGGTTTTCCTGGATGGATTTTCATTGAGAATAGTTCATCGTGCACATGCCCAATAATGTATTCTTGATTTCTTCCTCCTTTTTGGCACTAGGTTTTGGTTATAGGTTTTTTCTTAGATCCTCTTGCAACAATAGAACCCTAGCTACAAAATTTGTATCCCTTTCCATCCTTCTATCAAGTTTTTGGTTTCAGGATTTCCCCATCTTTGGGTGTTTTACCTTGTTATGTTTTCTCTCACAAGATTCATAAGTATTTTTTTGGATGGAGAAAATCAATGTTCATTTTCTATCCCACCTCACCAACAAAACCTTAGTCAAACTCTAATCTTTTACACGGTGAAAAGGATTGGGTCTTTCTTAGCATCTCATACCATGCTTTTCTTTATTTCAAACCTCTAACGTGGTTCTTCCTCCTAATGATCAAATTTTTCCCACCATATATTGAGAGCTAGCTTCCCAACAAGGTTTTTTTTCCTCTTTTCTCGATAATATATCACTTTGACTTATCTTTCCCTTGCCAACTCCATACCCACTTCCCCTTGCTTGGTGCCAACAAGTATTCTTTCTCGACACCTTAGGCATCCCTTTTGCACAATAGATGAATCTCAATCACCCACTTTGTATCCTTGGGAATTAATCCTATGTGTATTAATAAGCATAGTCTCCATATTCCTTGAAATGTTAACCTTTGCCCACTTTCATTAATGCCTTGAGTCCTTGATCAACAATTTGAAAATATTTGATAAGATGTAAGTATAATGTTTTGACTTTCAGATTTTAAAATAAGGATGAATATGTATCTATTGTTGTTTTATGATGAATCTTTTTATTATTTTCCTTTTACTTGTATTTGTACGTGAATCAATATATTAGGGAAAATGGCATTAAATATTGTCATTTTTTTTACTTCAAATGTATAAAAATATAGAAAAATGTGTTAATTTTTATTTTTTTTTAAATCACTTTTTTTGTCCAATTATATCCATCAAAATGTTTTATTTGACATGTTAATTTAAGCACATAGCTTCCAAAATTTATGGGTTTTTTATTATATATGGTTTTAAAATGTAAATTTGTTTGTTAAATGTTGAAAAATAGTGTTATTTAGCTACAATTATTTTCTATGTATTGAAGTAAATGTAAAAAATGTGTTAAAAATAATATTTTACACTATATTTAAAAAGTATGGCACCCTAAATTAATTGACGAGACATAATTATATGAAAAATATTAATTTCAAAAAATTAAATGGTATACAACATTTTTAACATTGAAAAATGTATGGAGAAATGATTAAAAACACCATTGGAAAAAATACGATTTAGAAAAATTTGAAAATAGTTGAAAAAATAATCATTAAAAAAATGTGGATATATTATGGATAAGAATATTTAAAATATCAAAAATATCCTAGCGGGAGGGGGTGCTACCAGTAGAACAAATTTTGAAAATGAGGTAAAAAATGTGACCCCTAAAAAAACAAGAACTCTGTAGAGTTCTCGTTAAGTTGGTAACTTTGTTTCTTATATAAGAAGTCACCATGTGAGAAATAGAAATAGAGGTCCTTAAAAAACCTCAAAGGATGATTATGTGAGAAAAAAAACTAGAAGTTCTCATGGGTTTCCTAACAAAAACTACAATTCATTTGCTCCTCTACTAGATTACAGTAATGAATGTTATAAGTACAACAACTATGGGCACATAGCATGTGATTGTAGAAGCAACATAACAAAGTCTCCTAAATAGAACAAGGAAGAAGATGTTATTGCCAAACATAAAGAAGAATACTCAAAGGTTTGGAAAAGGAAGCAAAGGAAATAAAGAGGGAGAAATGAAATTGTTTGTTATGAGAAAGGATGTGATAAGCTAGATGAAGATGGGAAGGAGATTCATTGTTTTGATTTTCACTTAACACGTGTACACCAAATTTCTAGAAAAGGTCAAGCTGGGAAAATTCCTTGTGAAGACATAATTCAAGTTTACATTAATTATTTGGATGAGAGAAGTCATTTAATTGGTCCTTGTCAGAAAGGAATGTGGAGGTAGAAACAAATACAAATACTAAAGCTTCACCTTGTTTAGAAGATCAATGTCATGACTTTGGAGGGGAAGGTTTATTAAATAAAAAAAATCAAATAGAAGGATCAGTGTTGGATAGTTGTAGCAAAGACAACCTGGATAATGATCAATTGTCAACAAGTGATAAATTAGATACATACTTTTGAAGGATCAGAACTACAAAATGGTTTTCAAACTGAAGGATGAAATGTAGGCTGAGAAGTTTTCACTTGAAGAATTGTTGCTTGAAAAAAAATAGGTTGTAAAGGAGAGGGAAGAATAAGATCAGGGGGATTATCCCTTTTACATCGATGTCAAATGTGGATAAGTTGTAGGTAGAGGAAGAATTGCAAACACAAGGAGAGTTGCAAACATAGGGAGTATTACTGAATTGACTAAGGGTTTCCATCAATGACAAAGGGGGAGATTGTTGGAAATATTGTTGCCATTGATGTCAAAGACAAGAGGATCCTACATATGTCTAAGATAAATATTACAAGCCTATTGGTGTCCAAGATAAATATTGCAATATGGAGATTGTTAAAAGTATTATTTTTGGATTTTCGATAATCATTTTGGATGCCCTATCTTTGAATAATTTTTTACGCTAAATACTTAGATCAAATGGGAGAACAAGTTATATGGTTGGAAATTTTATTTTGAATCCTTTCTAATAGTATATGGAATTCCCTATACCTTTGTAGGAATGAGGAGATATGAATTTTTTCATTCGACAAACTAGCTAGAAAATTGAGGTCAACTCAACCAGTCTTTATAGGTCATCCCTGAAAGAGGGGACATAATTGTTATAAATACATGATGGATGTGTACATTTGTAAAGCAACCAAGAAACATATCAATTTTGATGTGCACAAAAGTGATCCGAGGTGCACTAAGGGTACCGGGGTGTGCTTTTTAGATCTAAAGGTGTGGAAGAGAAGTCTATAGGATTTTCTTGGGGTACTTATTGTTCTCAAGGTGCACTATGAAGGACTGAAGGTCTATGATGATGTCTTGTGCACTTTTTTGAGGGCGTGATGCTACAATGTGTGTTATTTTAAAGTTGTGATGTTTTCTTCAGGGATTGTATTATGGGAATGATGCTATGAGGCTTGCTAGGGCATGAAGGCTACATATGACTAGGGTTTGAAGGATTGTTTATGGAATGAATCATGTAAGTGATGTCAAAAGTAATCTGTGTATCAAGATATTCGATTGGTGTCTACATATATCTTTTTGATTTGGTGCTCAAATGAGGGGATTGGTGTCTCCAATAGGTTGGTGCTTGCAAATATTGTAATAGTAGGTTGGTGCCTACAGGTGCTGCTGAGTTGATGATCAATTGAGGAGATTGGTGTCTCTAGTAGGTTGGTGCCCACATATTACTAAATTGGTGCACAGTTAAGGATATTGATATCTTCAGTAGGTTGGTGCCTACAATATTTGTAACAACAGGTTGGTTCCTATAGACATTTATAAAGATAAGTTTATTGTTTTCTCCCGATTGGGTTTCCATGTTAAACTCTTTGCATTATGATTTGATTCTATATGTGATTACTATTTCTCAGCTAATGAATGATTGATAAATGGTTAAATAAATTAAAAAGTATGTTATATTGATTCACCCCCCCTCTCAGTATAAGCATAAGTTCAAAATTTTGTTGTTGATTTATCCTAGATTTGATGAGTACATGAATGAGGGAGATTTGCACCACTAGCACTCGACCTTTCCAATAGAAGAGTTCTCATTTTGAAGTGGGTTTAATTCCAAATGTCATTTCTATATTTTTTAAATTATACAAATTTAAATATTTTGAAAAATTCTTTTGTTATTGTTTAAATGGAATAATTATTCAGTTAGGATGGAGACACTAGAAAATTTGGCTCATTTTGCGACAGCTATTTCGACGCTCTTGAGACGTTATGTCGTGGATATTGTGACGAATCTTGAGTCTCTGAAATGTCATTTTACGTCATGTGGCAATTGCGATGAATTTGAATTACCGTCGCAAGAGTGACGACCGTAGGGAACTTCTCACAATTGAGACAAAAAAATAAATATTGTCACCATTTCGACAATAAGGGCAAACTAAGAGAAACCAACATTTCGTCGCAATTGAGAAGACAATTGCGACGACAGATTCTGTTGCTTATATATCAAATGTGTTGCATTTTATCTAGCAACTATGTCACACAAATTTAAGTTTTCGTCTCACTTCCGACGACAACTTTCATTGTTTGTGTAGCACACTTGCGATGAAAACTTTCATTGTTTGTGTGGCAACTACATCACAACAATTTAAGTTGTCGTCACAAGTGCGACGAAACCTTTCATTGTTTGTATAACAAATTTGTCGTAGAAATTTAAGTTGGCGTCACACATGCAATGGCCACTTTTTTTGTTTATATAGCAAATCCGTCATAGGTGTATGATTGCCGTCGCAAGTGCGACAAGTAATATTTATTTAAAAAAATAATAAAAAGTTATTTTAGGCTGCAATTTTAATATTAATATTACTAGTTTAATATTTATATTATCATATCCTCCAAGTGGAACATGGTTTCTCCTATAATTCCTTTGATAATGGGGATAGTTCTCAATGCATTGATAATGTGTATGAGAGGAAAATAAATCCCTTAGTCTCTAAATGAATCTTTCGAGGACCTACAAGGGCCATGGACAAGGCCACAAACCACAAAAAATTCCCTATATAAGATATCATTATCATTACAATGGTATGTGGATTCCATTAGAAGGATTTATGCATTAGGGATGGGTACTAGAGCCTTGACCATGGTTGGGTCAAAATTCGAGGGAATTAGGACCTAAGTTAATATTCTTGATCTAATAGGACATGATCAAGGCCTCAAACTACAACATAATTCCTTTAAAGTGAATCTTTGTAATATAAGTAGGATACAAGTATAATAATCAGTTTTTTCATAGTAGGAATGGGTCTCAAGGACTTTACCATAACAAAGGGAGGGAGGAAAATAAGGGCCGTATTCCATAAATGGATTTGTAATGCTCAATATACATGAACATCACCTTCAACATAATCCCTTTAGAGGAAATATTTGGCCTCCAAGTTGAATATGTGTACCATTATGAAATATTTTTCACTAGGGACATGTGAATTAAGTAATTAACCATGGTAAAGTGAGGAAAATAAGGCCCTTGGGTCATTTATGAATCCTTTAGGGATTAAGGGACATAATCAATGCCCTAAAGCACATAAAATGTTCTCTATAGGGAATCATGAACCTTTGAGTGAGATATGGGTATTGTTATAATATTTTGTGTATCAAAGATGGCTATGAAGGATTTAACCATGGTTGGGGGATAAATCCAAGGAATTAGGCCTTGAAAAAATATTATTGGGTTAATAGGCCATGATTAAATCCATGAACTACAACATGAGACATTTAAAGGGGATCTTTTGCATATAGGTTGGATGAAGTTTCTGTTAGCATCGGAAGTCACTCCTGGATTGCTTGCAGGAGAAGAGCCTGACACCCATCAGTTTAATGTCACGATTTTTTTATAAAGGGATGATCAAATGGAGATAAGGGCTCGAGGAGATATCACTCTAACTCAGGGACTGGATCTGGTACATAAAGAACAAAGGAGGTCTGGAATCCTAACTTCAGCCAGTGGGTTGATTAAAAAGATGAACAGGTGGAAGACGTAGTAGGAAAAGTGAACAAACAACTTTGGGCAACAGGCTTTCAGCAGTTTGCAGAAGAAAGACTCTGAATGCAAGATCTGCTTGGTTCAGGGTCTCAAGAAACTAAAAGGGGACTTGACTGGATCCTCCAATTCCAAGTCACTCAGCACTGGGAAAATCACAAGAACTGATTAGAGAATCCGTAACTATTACATTGATCCATTACAACATCATCCTATAACAACTACAACTCGACTGGATCCTCCAATTCTGAGCTGCTCTAACACGATATAACAAAGATGTAAAGAAACTGGCATTCATAAGGCAAGAAGTCTCAAAAGTCCAGAAAATAACCAGAAAACAGTGCTTCATTAAAGTTTTTACAACCAGGAGCTCCGCTCAACCATCGATCCTTACAAAAATGGCGAAAACGCCTACATATACTCAAAAACCACCACAACAGCAAAAACCAGATGCTACATTAAATAATTGTGTCTGCATGGCTTCTGACAGTCTGCCCATGCAGACTCAGGACGATCGTGCGCCCATGACAGATGCCATCTTAACTGTGCATGGCTCCAGCAAGGGGAGTAGCTGAGACATTTAAATGCCAAGCTAGCGTGTGTAGACCTCCTCCAGCTGGTCGCGAAATTGGGCCTGGATTCTCTGGAAGAATGGGTACACAGGACCCTCCTGAACATACTGCTAGTCAGACCCTCCATGCCTTGCAATTAATGATTGAGGCGAGGCCTCAACCACCCTCTCTTTTCTTCATTCATTGCTGAGTCGAAGCGGCTCTTTGGATCCCCGAGTGGAATCCCTGATGAAAACCCGACCCAGTCCATAGGTCTCTTCTTCTTTCCTCGCGGTCTCTTGTACTTCACCATGACTTTTCCCCGACTCTGTATCGGGTTTCGGGGTTTTGCATTCCCTGTTGTGAAGAGTTCTTGACCCTTTGAACTCTCGATCATCGATTCTCCAATGAGCGCTCTTTTGTCCTTAGCCCCTCCTGGCTAGGCTCAGGTCCATACGACCATCCCTCATAAGACCACAGCCCTATACCTCCATCGGAGTTTCGGCACTTGCAATGTCACAATGCGCATGTCTCCGTGACTCACGATTCCCTGAGTCGTGACGCACCTTTTTCCGCTCTGGCACTCCTGGCTTAGCCCTGGCCAACGTGACCGTCACCCATGACTATGACCTTACCCCATTGGTGTTTCGGACTTTTCGATGCCAAAAAGCATAAGTCCACGGGACTCGCGATATGCCAAATTCCGATTTCGCCTGCCACCTGTCCTTTTCTCACGTGACCTCTTTTGGGGTCCACCTTCATCACGATCGGGAAATTGCGTATCACGATGCTGCAATGCACAAAACTCTCGCTCCCGGGATCTCCGATATGCTGATGGATTCAACTCCGATGAACGCTTCCCTATCGGGACCCTCCCCGATAACGCTGATCTCCTGCCACGCGTCCTTTCTAGATGGACAGTCCCTATTGACTCTCGGGGATTCGGGACTTTCACTGTCTTGTTTCTATTTCTTTTCCCGAGACAAGAAATATCGCTAACAGTTTCCATTAGGATTTTTTGTGTAGTAGGGATTTATGTTGGGGCCTTGACCATGATTAGGTGATGAAAATAGGGTTCTTAATCCATAAAGTATGATCAAAGCCTTTAACTACAACATCATCCCTAGTCCATGAAAAAGGACTCAAACCACCATACAAACTCAAATCATTGGCCTCTTGGTGGGATATAGGCATCATTAAGAGAGTTTGCATACCAAGCATGGGTCTCAAGGCTTTGACCATGGTCAATGAAGGAAAACAAGGGTTGTATGATCTAAATTATTATTTTAGGGATTATAATATTTAACCTATGAATGAGATTTGGGAAATATTAGAAAACTTTAGATGCATTGGATGGATTTGGAGACTGTAACCATGGTCATGTGAGAAAATAAAGGGTCTTAAGATCTAAATGAAACTTTTAATGCTCATGAAATATGCACATGTCCTTGAACCACTAAAAAGTTTCTTTCAAGGGGATATTTGGCCTGCAATTGATATATGTGTGACGTTAGGTGGTTTCATGCCCCAAGGATAGGTCTAGGGGTCATAACCATGACAAGGAAAGAAAATAACGAGACTCAAGTCATATATAAATATTTTAAGGATATTTTCCATGAACATGGACTCAAATCATGTTAAGGTCCTAACCCGCACATGGGTATATTAATATATTCGGATGTAATAAAGGTCAATATTAATAAGACCTTTCAATAAAAGAGAATTAGGCGGATGTAAGAAGACCTAATAGAAGCTTCCGCTTCTAGAAGGATCTTCCTCTAGATGCTTATTTTTAGTATAAATAGGAGTCGAGGGTATGAGAACCCTAGCTTGGATATTATTGTAACAGAGCGCTGCTTGATTGGAGGTTGCCCCCTCAAAGAGGCCTGTGAACATTGCTATCTGAATCAAGTGCTATTTCTATTCAAGTGCTATTTCTGTTTCTATTTCATATATCATTTCTGTGTATTGTGAAGATTATGCCGGATATTTTACTGTTATTCTGTCATTTCTAGCATTTTGTTTCTGTTCTGCATATTTTATATATCTGGTATCTTGCAAGTGGTATCAGAGCACTTTCCTTGGCAGAAATTGTGGGTATTTTTTTTCAGGGTAGAGACGTATTCC
>ML781388.1:158081-175834 GCA_009831015.1 Picea engelmannii | reverse complement strand
CGGTCCGACATAGTCCATCAATTCAGTTATTGTATTGTATTTTACAATTATTCCATCCATGGAAAATATCCCCAAGCCATGCAGGGAGGATGGTGCAATGCGATATGTCCTATTGTTGACAACGAAGTCAACATCTATAGGAGATAGTTCCTTAGGTACCTAATGCTTCATCAGATGATTATAAATTAGTGGAACATCTATGTCTCCTATGATCTCATCATCATAAGAGAATGATCCTCCTTCCGCAAGAAATAGTTTCATGCGTCTACACAATTTTATTTTGACTTTTTCACCTCTGGTCCTTATTTTCTTATCATATCTACTAGATGCAGTCGCATTTTCGGCCTCTATTTGTCCTAAGATTTCCTCACTCGATGAAGAAATATATGATAGGTACCTGTTTGGTTGTACCTTCAGTTTCATGTGCACGTGTTGTTAGTTAGTATTCCATCATCATATTCACAGTTATAAATAAAAATTTTATATCTTTAGTTTTTGATGCACAATTAGACTAGGGTGCAATTACCTATATTAGTGGTCAAACACCTAATTCAATGTGATATCCCTCTTGATTTTGGACATATTAAGGACATATTAAAAATGTGAAAACACTAAGGACATGATAAATTTATCATATGGATCTAAGAAAAAAATAGTATTAAGGTTGTTGTTTGTTGGATTTGTGCATAATGAACCTAAAGAAAAAATTCTCACTTGAACTTGAACAATGCCATAAATTCTAGAAATGGTATAGAAAAATATAAATACTAGACTAGGATAACCCAACTAGGCACCCTCTACTCAAGGAAGAGGAACCACACGACACAAAACACCTCTAATTTTTTCTAACCCCCATGTGTTTCATTGTCAACTCCCACAAGGCCATCCTAAACCCCAATACTGTAGGGAAACAATAATAGTTTTGTAGGAATCAAAGAAACCTAGGGTTGAACATGGGTATCGACCTAATCCATGTTGCATGACAAGAACATACCACCAAATCCCGACAACAACAAAAACACATGCTAAACCATATTGCATGATAAACCTATGGAATTAAATAAATACTTAAGGGTGGTAAGGGAAGTGGTGGTAAGATAGGGTATCTACCTAATCCATGTTGCATGATAAGTGACACATATTCCACGTGCATTTGGCTACATGGGCATCAATCATGAAGATGTTATGATGCATTTTTTTTGCGTTTAGTATAAAAAATACAGTGAAACACATTCCCTTAAACCCTACCTCCCCATCATCTTAACAACTGACCCCACCATTACATACTTAGCACCTTACGACCTCTATTTCATATAATGACAATATAAATGGAGGGCACAACTAGGGATTTTATGGAATACCTAAACGTTATTCATAAGGATATTATGATGAAATTGTTTGTTTGTATGTTGAGAGGAATTGCAACACATTAATGGTTTCGTAAAGATTGTCCAAGGGTTGTGTCTTCAATTTCAAGTTTCATCAAATCAATTTGAAGGATTTTGAGGTTGTGAGTAGGCTCTTGAATAATTATACGACGAGGATTTTTTTCTTCAACATTGCATGGAAAGAAGGAAGAAACTTGATGACACTTTGCAAGCCTATCAAATAATCCCATGTATATTCTTTTCAATAAGTTGGTTGAAAGGATTCCCCGAGGTGTAGGACAGTCGGTGACGGAGTGTGTTGTTAAGCCACTCCGTGATGTTAAAGTCACCGGTTCAAAACCTGCGGGGACAAAAAATCCAACCATGTTAAGGGTTGGTGTGGCTCAGGACGGGTGCGATCCCCGGGTGATTTTGACGGTTTAGATGCCCCCGAGTCACGGTTTCTCAAGCCACAGGTTAATCGCGTTGCCAACAGGTTCCGCACAAATTAACGAACAAACAAAAAAATAAGTTGGTTGAAAGGTATAAGGAAATAAATTATTGGTCGATGTTGTAGAAAAGAAATACCTTTAAAGTGATGATCAACCCATCGTATTATCTAAAGATTTGTCAGAGAATCATGTAGTAGGGGAACAACCCCTAGTCACCTCCATCCCTACAACAAGCCCCACTTCTACCAAATGATTTGGGCATTAGAAAGTATCTCTATGGTCAAAAAAGGTCCACTGGAGGCATAACACATGCTTCATTGACATTGTGGCTACAAAAGAAGGAAATAAATGACCTTAATGGTTGACTAATTAAGAAAAAATAAGGTCAATTTCACTTGGAAGGACAATTTTTGATGTTATATTTGATGATGATGAGTTCATCCCTAGTAGGAGGGGATCAAAATGAAAGAACATTTAATTAATAGAAACAACTTTAAGTTATTTTTAGGTTGGTCCTAACCTAAAGTCACAATTGAACATTGTTTAAAGTTTGTATAGGTTCACCCTAACCCAATATGTAGCCAACCTGTTGATTCACCTTCCAGGTACAATAAAGATTCTAGAGTTGTCTCACACCCCACAAGGGAGTGAAATGCCCAGGTGGAGCTAGTTGCTACCCCCTAAAAATGTGAGTGTCATCCGAGCACAACAAAACATCCTTAGACTTCAATGGCAGTTACAAGTTGTGGAGGATATGCACTTTATTCCATCTTTCCATAGCACCATTCATCGTCCAAGGTGTGGAGAAATATGATTGGCTTGTTGGAGGATTTTCTAGAGGAAAATTTCACCAAGAGATTCCATTTTGTTAGACTTGGCACATTTGAGGCATGGATACATGGATTTCATTATATTTTTGTTGCATCATTGATGAAGATCCTTGTTCCAAAGATTGAAACCAAGGTCTGAAACCCATGGCTAAATGAAACACTATGTAGAATATTAATGCCACACTTCAATAGGTGGCTAAAGCATGACATACGGTAAGAAAAAAACAAAAAAAAAAAAAAAATACCTACAATGGAGAAAGTTCAGAGTAAGGCATGTGCAAAATAAAGAGCTAATGGAGGAACATATTTCTTGAAATTGTGCCATCTAGCATTAGAAATTATCTCTATGGTCAAACAAGGTCAAATGGAAGCATAAAACATGCTTCATTGACATTGTGGCTACAAAAGAAGGAAATAAATGAACTTAATGGATGACTAATTAAGCAAAAAGAAGGTCAAATTTAGGTTGGTCCTAACCTAAAGTCACAATTAAACATTGTTTTAAGTTTGTACAGGTTCACCCTAACCCAAGGAAAAAAAGAGTATAAGTGCCACATCAAAGAAGAATTAGAACATTTTATGTTGAGCACTCAAAAGGTTTGATGACCATGGCAGTGGTTGGGAGATTTTATAGGGAAGATTGTTAAAGGTGTCTCTTTGAAACTGTGGTTGGGTGAGCATTAGAAGCCTATGTTGGGGTACTTGTCATCCTTTCATATTCTTGTATGTGGTTGGGTATGTTTTCTCGTGCAATCTGAAGCATATGAAACCCTTTTGTTGGAAAATGACTAGTTATGGGGCCCATCAGGTTTATGTCTCAAGAGGTGGATGTTGGGCTTTGACCCACAAAGGGAACCTATATTCATTCAAAATATATGGGTATTGTTGCCTGGTTTACCCATTGATATTTCGAATAGCAAGATATTGGAGGGCATAGGAAATACCATTGGTTGATTTGTTGCTTTGGAGGATCAATGTATGAAGAAGAAAGATTGCATGGTTTTGGTGTATTTTGGTCGAATTAGACCTTATAGAAGGTATATTATAAAAATTGGATATGGATACAGAATGGAGAAATTGGAAATTCCGACAAAAATTAGAGTGTTGGAGACTCTTGTTTTGTTGTGTGTTTTGTCATGAAGTTGGGTGTCTGACGAGTGATTCTCATCAGGTCATATGAGGTCATCCCTAGTAGGAGGGGATCCAAATGAAAGAAAATTTAATTACTAGAAACAACCTTAAGTTATTTTTAGGTTGGTCCTAACCTAAAGTCACAATTAAACATTGTTTTAAGTTTGTACAGGTTCACCCTAACCCAATGAAAAAAGGAGTATAAGTTCAACATCAAAGAAGAATTAGAACATTTTATGTTGAGCACTCAAAAGGTTTGATGACCATGGCAGTGGTTGGGAAATTTTATAGGCAAGATTGTTAAAGGTGTCTCTTTGAAACTATGGTTGGGTGAACATTAGAAGCCTATGTTGGGGTACTTGTCATCCTTTCATCTTCTTGTATGTGGTTGGGTATGTTTTCTTGTGAAATCTAAAGCATATGAAACCCTTTTGTTGCAAAATGACTAGTTATGGGGCCCATCAGGTTTATGTCTCAAGAGGTGGATGTTGGGATTTGACCCACAAAGGGAACCTACATTCATTCAAAAGATATGGGTATTGTTGCCTGGTTTACCCATTGAGCTTTGTTATAGCAAGATATTGGAGGGCATAGGAAATACCATTGGTTGATTTGTTGCTTTGGAGGATCGATGTATGGAGAAGGAAGATCGCATGGTTGGGCGTATTTTGGTTGAATTAGACCTTATAGAAGGTCTATTATAGAAATTGGATATGGATACAAAATGGAGAAATTGGAAATTCCAACAAAAATTAGAGTGTTGGAGACTCTTTTCTTGTTGTGTGTTTTGTCATGAAGTTGGGTGTCTGAAGAATGATTCTCATCAGGTCATATGAGGTCATCCCTAGTAGGAGGGGATCCAAATGAAATAAAATTTAAGTAATAGAAACAACTTTAAGTTATTTTTAGGTTGATCCTAACCTAAAGTCACAATTAAATATTGTTTTAAGTTTGTACAACTTCACCCTAACCCAATGAAAAAAAGAGTATAAGTGCCACATCAAAGAAGAATTAGAACATTTTATGTTGAGCACTCAAAAGGTTTGATGACCATGGCAGTGGTTGGGATATTTTATAGGAAAGATTGTTAAAGTTGTCTCTTTGAAACTGTGGTTGGGTGAGAATTAGAAGCCTATGTTGGGGTACTTCCCATCCTTTCATCTTCTTGTATGTGGTTGGGTATGTTTTCTTGTGCAATATAAAGCATATGCAACCCTTTTGTTGGAAAATGACTAGTTATGGGGCCCATCAGGTTTATGTCTCAAGAGGTGGATGTTGGGATTTGACCCACAAAGGGAACCTACATTCATTCAAAAGATATGGGTATTGTTTCCTGGTTTACCCATTGAGCTTTGGAATAGCAAGATATTGGAGCACATAGGAAATACCATTGGTTGATTTTTTTCTTTGTAGGATCGATGTATGGAGAAGGAATATCGCATGGTTGGGCATATTTTGGTCGAATTAGACCTTATAGAAGGTCTATTATAAAAATTGGATATGGATACAGAATGGAGAAATTGGAAATTCCAACAAATATAAGAGTGTTGGAAACTCTTTTTTTGTTGTGTGTTTTTTCATGAAGTTGGGTGTCTAAAAAATGATTCTCATCAAGTTATATGAGGTCATCCCTAGTAGGAGGGGATCCAAATGAAAGAAAATTTAATTAATAGAAAGTACTTTAAGTTATTTTTAGGTTGGTCCTAACCTAAAGTCACACTTAAACATTGTTTTAAGTTTGTACAGGTTCACACTAACCCAATGAACAAAAGAGTATAAGTTCCACATAAAAGAAGAATTAGAACATTTTATGTTGAGCACTCAAAAGGTTTGATGACCATGGCAGGGGTTGGGAGATTTTATAGGCAAGTTTGTTAAAGGTGTCTCTTTGAAACTGTGGTTGGGTGAGCATTAAAAGACTATGCTGGGGTACTTGTCATCCTTTCATCTTCTTGTATGTGGTTGGATATGTTTTCTCATGCAATCTAAAGCATATGAAACCCTTTTGTTGGAAAATGACTAGTTATGGGACCCATTAGGTTTATGTCTCAAGAGGTGGATGTTGGGCTTTGACCCACAAAGGGAACCTACATTCATTCAAAATATATGGGTATTGTTTCCTGGTTTACCCATTGAGCTTTGGAATAGAAAGATATTGGAGGGCATAGGAAATACCATTGGTTGATTTTTTTCTTTGGAGGATCGATGTATGTAGAAGGAAGATCACATGGTTGGGGGTATTTTGGTCGAATTAGACCTTATAGAAGGTCTATTATAAAAATTGGATATGGATACAGAATGGAGAAATTGGAAATTCCAACAAAAATTAGAGTGTTGGAGACTCTTTTTTTGTTGTGTGTTTTGTCATAAAGTTGGGTTTCTAAAGAATGATCATCATCACTCGACATCTAGAAAGGATTCTACACAACTTGATACATTAAATTGAACAACATATCCAGATAAAATAGGTATGTATATCTCATACATGTTCTTGCACCTTCATAATGTTCCTAGTGGCTTCTCGATTCCAATTGGTTACGAGGATACTACTAAACATATGGACTTAACAAGTGATGGTCCTGATTCGATGTTTGAGTCCCTAATTGGATAAAAAAGGGTCGAGGGAAGGTCTGGCTGAAAAGAGTTATTATAGGAGCTGGGGGAGATCATTTAGAATAAGATTGTTTAGGGGGAATGTAGTGTACCCTCTGTATATACGAGATTTGCTTCTAATGATACTAAGTTGGTCCATGTCAAAATGAATAATGTTTTGGTCAAAGAGACTAAGTCACAATCCCTTATACCCACAAATGACCCTAAGAAGAAGTCTAATTTGTTTTCCCTAAAGTGCTTATGGTTGTTAAGATCATGAAAATAATTTGAGATGGAGCCAAGGGGATTGGTGGGGGGACTAGCCATGGACAATAAAATGCCTTCTACTATTGAAAGGAAATCAGAGATATCATTGGCTAAGTTTCAAGCACGGAAATAAGTAAGAGAGGGTAAACAACTCACCATCAATGGGGTCTTTAGAGCAGGGAAGACCTAAAAATTGGTTACAAAATTATCATTATTTCACTAAATTCCAGAGGGGTTGGGGATGCCCACAAATAGTTATCCCTCAAATGAATGTTCTAAATTTACTAACCTAATGTTATGATGCTACAAGAAATTTACCAACCTAATGAAGAGCTTTGTGTGCAGTTAAAACTATAAAATTCCCACTCAATTATTTTTGGTCTTTTTCTTGGTTTTACTGTGTTGATCTTTCGTCAAACAATTTTCCACTGAAATTTTTATAGAAGTTGTTATGAATTTACTCATTGTTGTAGCAATTTTATATGAATTCTTGAGTGTTGAGTTTTGATGAACACTTGGACTGTAGGATATTTCACATTGTTTGACTGCCCAATTTGCAGTTATGGTATTTTAGATGGATTCTTGAAGTGTTTTAGATGGTTGGCATAGATTTAAATTCGAATATGCCCTAACTCAAATATGTAGAATATATAATTCAAACATGGTACCCTAGATCGAATATATATAATATATCATTCAAATGATGATGCATGTGTGCCCTAGACTTTTCAGAATGAAAATTTTGAAAATGACAGAGTGAGGAAAATTTACCGAAATGGAAGGCATTGTTGGTCTAGCTCGCTTCTTTGTCTCTCTTTGTTTCCGTGGCTTCTTGCTAGGGTCACCACATCTCTTGTTGGGGTCTCTGTATACCTTTTTGGATTGGGATGAATGCGAATGGGAAGAATGGGGTCGGTCGAGTTCACGGGACGAGTTAGGGAGAATGGGGTTAGGGGTCGGTTCGACTGTGGACTGTGCAATTTGAATGGGGTTATGGCAACGATCGAATTCTGTTTTCACTGTGTGCAATATTGCAAATGGTTTTAGGGCGTGGTCGAGTTCTGTTCGTAACACATATAACATATATGTTACATATATATGTTATATATGTAACATATATAACATATATATCTTACATATATAACATATATATGTTATATATATGTTACATATATACCATATATATGTTATATATGTAACATATATATAACAATATTTTAATTTTATAAATATTTTTTATATTTTATATAATATATATATTTTAATTTTATAAATATTTTTATATTATATGTCATATTTTATATAATATGTTATATGTTATATGAATATATTATATAATATATAGTTTTTGTTCATGATATCAACATGTGCCCTTGGTGCAGATATTGGTGGTAGTAGCAAATATTCAAATGAGAACATTGAAGAGTGAAGTGGGGAAATGTTCCATGTGAACATCACTTGGACATGGCCGGTTAGTCGGTCCTAAGAGATGGGGAATCCTTGTATGAAGGGTGCACTTTTCATGAACATCGAAAGAGAATTGGGTTAATATTCCCGAACTGGGACATGGTGGTGCATGACAATGTTAGGAAATCTAGAGATGTCATCGGGGGCCTGGGAAGAGTTATATTTTCTTTTTAACGACTTTCCCACCCTGAAATCGGTTCAATCGGAGATAGGGTCCAGCATATGAAAGAGCACCACATGTCTTGTGGTGTTTGGTGCCCCCTTGGTGTCCATTGAAAATATGGAGAACGGAGTAACATCCATGCCCGATTGTACTCATATCTGCCTCGGATTTTTCAATGTCCACTAGGTTAGTGATCTTGATGAGATAATATCTACATTTGGCTACTTGTTTTCTATTATCTTTGGACCAATTTGTTAGTGATCTAAGAAGAAATAAGTTGTTATTCTCTTCTCCACTAACAACAACTATGCTAGTGAAGTTCATGTTGGGAAGCATCTTCCCTGGATACAGATGATGCTTGATCAACTTGGTCTTCCTCCACAAACTCATTCCACCTTTCTGACAATCAAAGTACCATTGAACTTATTCATAATCCAATGAATCATCAGAAGACAAAACACAAGGATATTTGGATGCACTAAATTTGGCAACCTCATGCTCAAGAAAAACTTGTGCGAATCTTTGTTCCTTTAGTAGATCAACAAGTAGATATCTTCACCAAATCTCTTTTAGATCCTGCCTAAACCCATGTAACTATAATTTTTAATAATATTACATACAACCACTATTACCAAGTAACCATCTAACCCCTAAGAACCTATGGCCATTAACCCTTATAATCACTATAATTTATTTCCCCGAACTCATTTGACTCATAACCACTACAAATTTTAGAATCCCAAACCCCTAAACCCTTGAAAATTTAACCCTAATCTTTAACCCTTATAACCCCAAACATGTACATTGACTATTACATCTATCCGTTATTAGTACTATTCTATCACCTATGTTAACCCTAATCGCTTATAACCTCTATAATTTCTAACTTATAAACCCCAAATAGCTAAAGCCTAACTTATTAACCCTAAGCACCTAATACCTATATCTCACAAACATTAATCCTTATAATACTCAAACCATATAACCAATTTAATCCATAACACAATAACCCTTATCATCCCTAACACCTAACTCTTAATTCTCACCATACCTAACCCATATAAACATTAACCCCTAATCCCTATAAAGCACAATTCTAAACCAATGTAACCTTTATCTGACTTGTGACTCCTAATGAGCTAAACTACCATAACCCCTAATACAACATTTCGACATGAAGAGCACTGAAGCAACATCAAATCCTACCATCTCGAGAATACAAAGGTCATGTCTATGTCAATTGACATAGGTGAAAAGGAAGATGTGTCTAGTGACACCAAAATAACAGAAGAATCATTAGTAGAGAATTGTAAATTCATTTTATTAATAAAACAATTAAGTAGAATGTGTTTGTTGACACAAAGACAAAAGAATCTATGTCAACCAACACACACTAGAGAAATGAGGAACCAAATGCAAATAATGTTCAAACTAGCACAAGAGAGAGAATTTGTGTTGATTTCCATAGAACATGGAATGCATGATACAAATAAGAAAACTCTAAAATTCATGTTGACCTACACATTATTGAACAATGAGTTGATAGATTCTAAAATCTATAACTAGGACTTCAACAAGGTGATCAATGAGAAACTTGGGAAGAATTAATTCTACATATTCAGAGGGCTATCATGATGATCAATTAGACTATTAATGACATCAATACCAAAAATTTATTGATACGATGAAACAAGGAGTATAGATTACAAACATTATGATATTAGACAAGGATGGATCACAAAAATACATATGGAAATAGGAGGTCGCTCTCTAACCAATATGTTATTGGATGATGGTTCCATAGTAAACAATATGATGAAGGATACATGGGGAAAGTTAGAGAAATCAAAATTGAGGCCACTAGAGTTGTTGGTTGACAATAAAATCCATTAATCGCTTCGACAAGGTGATCAATGAACATTTCATATTGAATTAATTCAATTCATTCCAAGGATCATTGGAACATTATCAATTGGACTATTAATGATTTCAATTTCATATGGAAATAGAAGATCTCACTCTACCCAATTTAATAATATTAGATGGTGATTATAGAATAATCATTATGATGGAGACAAAAATAATTAGAGAAACCAAAATTGTGACCACCAAGAAGGAGAAATAGTCATTGATGATTAGTGAGACAACACAATTGCATTTAAAAAAAGGATAATATTCAATAATTATTGATTTAATAAGTTGCAATAGTGATTAGGAGTTGGCTATTTCTAGTGAATCCTCTAGAAGCAGGCAAGATGAACTATATGAATGGAAAGGGAAAGGGTAGTATAACTAGAGGATTGCTTAGAGTAAATAAATCCTTTGATAGTGGATCATTGTAGAATTGGAAGATGGATAATATAAGTTTTTTGTTGCTATAATATAGAATCAAAACTAATAACTAAACCCAAAGGGAAGAATCCACTCAAATGAATGATGAGAAGGAAAATTACCCATCACACAGCTTGACCAATGTTACAACGAGTAAATGTAAAATACATTGAAGGTATCCCATGACCATACTAACTAAGTTGTTCTTAAATATAGGGAACGTATACCCACTCAAAAAATTAATGTAGAAATGAAGAATGAACCTCAACACATCATAATGGGAATTGAGTGGAGGATAGAATTGCTAGCTAAGGAATTAACATATTTAAGAATAGAAAGAATTATTTGCATGGTCCTATAGATATGGAAGCTAACTCGTTGTTCAATAGGGGAGTGGGGGAAGTTATCCACCTAAAATATGGAATATAAGTCCAAGGCCCTGAGGGGACAAAGGTTGAATTCTAATTTGGTGGGAATATTCCATTAGAAAAATCGTTTCCTTTCTTAGATGTTATGGTAGATAGTTGACGACATTTAGAAGAATAAAATACAAGGAAATATTGGAAGAGCTCGAGGAAATTTCAAGAATGCCTCATATTATTTCCTCAGTGAATAACAACTCACCAAACAATGACAAATACTAAAGGTTGCTGAGACATATAAAAGACCGACGAAAGCCTAAAACTTGTGTCAACCAAATTGGGTACTTTGAAAGAAAATTAGGGTTTATGGTTTACATGCTGAAGTGATAATGGAAGAAAGTGTGTGTGTCACTCAAATTTGAGTCTAGAAACCCTCCCATATCATTAAGTCATGCCAATAGTCTATCCATGACAAATTTTAGTACATACAAAAACTGTTTGAAAAAATTTCAACGTTGGCCCCATTCACAGGTCCTTGTTGTCAGTGTGTAGTCCTCATGCAATTTTGATTCCTCGGTCATCGTTCCTCGTTCCTCATTCCTTGACCATGGTGTATTCCCCAAGATCCATTATTTTTGTACAAAATTACATACTAATGGCATAAAATTATCGACGAACTTTTTTCGTCTATAGTATAGAAAATTCGTCGCAAGATTATTTACATTCATCTCTATTGTGACGATATCAAATGATTCTTGGATTCATTTCATATTTGGTTTATCAACTTCAAATCTCAATTTGATACTTTTCAAGCTATATGGACCTTCAGACAAATACAAATATGAAACTTGGAATCATTAACATATCTACTACAACATATGAAAAATAGTTTGGTTTATGGTTTACATGATGAATTGATGATGGAAGAAAGTGGGTGTGTTAGTCAAATTTGAGTCCAGAAACCCTCCCATATTGTTAAGGCATGTGAATAGTCTATCCAAGTCAAATTTCAATGCATATAGATACAGTTTGAAAACATTTCGACGTTGGCCCCATTCACATGTCATTGTTGCCCGCCTCTAGTATCTTCATGGTGTTGATTAAGAAATCAACGAAATAGAGGGATTTTTCATCACAACGATGACGCAGATACATTGTATATACATTAATGTAGAACCTAAAATCAAAATGAAGAAATATCGACGGAAGCCTAAAACTTGCGTCAACCAAATTGGGTACTCTGAAAGAAAATTAGGGTTTATGGTTTACATGATGAAGTGATGATAGAAGAAAGTGGGTGTGTCACTCAAATTTGAGTCCCGAAACCCTCCCATATCATTAAGGCATGCCAATAGTCTATCCATGACAAATTTCAGTGCATACAGAAACTGTTTGAAAAAATTTCAACATTGGCCCCATTCACAGGTTCATGTTGCCAACCTCTAGTATCTTGATGACGTTGATTAATAAATCAACGAAATAGAGGGATTTTTCATCACAACAATGATGCAAATACATTGTATATACATTAATGTAGAACCTGAAAGAAAAATGAAGAAATATCGATGAAAGCCTAAAACTTGCGTCAACCAAATTCAGTACTGTAAAAGGAAATTAGGGTTTATGGTTTACATGATGAGTTGATGATGGAAGAAAGTGGGTGTGTCACTCAAATTTGAGTACATAAACTGTTTGAGAAAATTTCAACGTTGGCCCCATTCGCAGGTCCCTACTGTCGGTGTCTATTCCTCGTACAATTTTTGTTCCTCGTTCATCGTTCCTCGTTCCTCGTTCCATGACCATGGTGTAGTCCCCAAGATCCATTATTTTTGTACAAAATTACATACTAATGGCATAAAATTATCGATGAAACTTTTTCATCGATAGTATAGCAAATTCGTCGTAAGATTATTTACATTCGTCTCTCTTGTGACGATATCAAATGATTCTTGGATTCATTTCATATTTTGTTAATCAACTTGAAATCTCAATTTGATACTTTTCAAGCTAACTGGACCTTCAGTGAAATACAAATATGAAACTTGGAATCATTAACATATCTATTAGAACATATGAAAAATAGTTGGGTTTATGGTTTACATGATGAATTGATGATGGAAGAAAGTGGGTGTGTAGGTCAAATTTGAGTCTAAAAACCCTCCCATATCGTTAAGGCATGTGAATAGTGTATCCAGGTCAAATTTCAATGCATACAGATACGGTTTGAAAACATTTCGACGTTGGCCCCATTCACATGTCACTGTTGCCTGCCTCTAGTATATTGATGGTGTTGATTAAGAAATCAACGAAATAGAGGGATTTTTCATCACAACGATGACGCAGATACATTTTATATACATTAATATATAACTTGAAATAAAAATGAATAAAGACCGACGAAAGCCTAAAACTTACATCAACCATATTTCAACATTGGCCCCATTCGCAGGTCCCTCTTGCCAGCCTCTAGTATCTTGATGGTGTTGATTAAGAAATCAACAAAATAGAGGGTTTTTTCATCACAACGATGACGCAGATACATTGTACATACATTAATGTAGAACCTAAAAGAAAAATGAAGAAATACCGACGAAAGCCTAAAACTTGAGTCAACCAAATTGGGTACTCTGAAAGAAAATTAGGGTTTATGGTTTACATCATGAATTGATGATGGAAGAAAGTGGGTGTGTCACTCAAATTTGAGTACAGAAACTGTTTGAAAAAAATTCAACATTGGCCCCATTCACAGGTCCCTAATGTTGGTGTTTAGTCCTCATGCAATTTTCGTTCCTTGTTCCTTGACGATGGTGTAGTCCTGAAGATCCATTATTTTTGTACAAAATTACATACTAATGGCATAAAATTATCGACAAATGTTTTTCATCGATAGTATAGCAAATTCGTCGCAAGATTATTTACATTCATCATTCTTGTGATGATATCAAATGATGCTTGGATTCATTTCATATTTGGTTTATCAACTTGAAATCTCAATTTGATACTTTGCAAGCTAGCTGGACCTTCAGTCAAATACAAATATGAAACTTGGAATCATTAACATATCTACTAGAACATATGAAAAGTAGTTGGGTTTATGGTTTAAATCATGAATTGATGATGGAAGAAAGTGGGTGTGTTAGTCAAGTTTGAGTCTCGAAACCCTTCCATATCGTTAAGGCATGCCAATAGTCTATCCAGGTCAAATTTCAATGCATACAGATACAATTTGAAAACATTTCGACGTTGGGCCCATTCACATGTCATTGTTGCTCGCCTCTAGTATCTTGATGGTGTTGATTAATAAATCAATGAAATAGATGGTATTTTCATCACAACGATGATGGAGATACACTATATATACATTAATGTAGAACCTGAAAGAAAAATGAATAAAGACCGACAAAATCCTAAAACTTGTGTCAACCAAATTGGGTACTCTGAAAGAAAATTAGGGTTTATGGTTTACATGATGAAGTGATGATGGAAGAAAGTGGGCATGTCACTCAAATTTGAGTCCATAAACCCTCCCATATCGTTAAGTCATGCCAATAGTCTATCCATGAAAATTTTCAGTGCATACAAAAACTGTTTGAAAAAATTTCAATGTTGGCCCCATTCGCAGGTCCCTGTTGCCAGCCTCTAGTATCTTGATGGTGTTGATTAATAAATCAATGAAATAGAGGGATTTTTCATCTCAACGATGACATAGATACATTGTATATACATTAATGTAGAACCTGAAAGAAAAATGAAGAAATACCGATGAAAGCCTAATTCTTGTGTTAACCAAATTGGGTACTCGAAACGAAAATTAGGGTTTATAGTTTACATTATGAATTGATGATGGAGGAAAGTGGGTGTGTCACTCAAATTTGAGTACAAAAAATGTTTGAAAAAATTCCAACGTTGGCCCCATTTGTAGTTCCGTGATGTTGGTGTCTAGTCCTATTGAAATTTTCGTTCCTCGTTCTTCGTTCCTTGTTCCCTGACCATGGTGTAGTCCCCAATATCCATTCTTTTTGTACAAAATTATATACTAATGGCATAAAATTATCGACGAAATTTTTTTCATCGATAGTATAGAAAATTCATTGCAAGATTATTTACATTCGTCTCTTTTGCGACAATATCAAATGATGCTTGGATTCATTTCATATCTCGTTTATCAAATTGAAATCTCAATTTGATACTTTGGAATATAGCTGGACCTTTAGTCAAAGAGAAATATGAAACTTAGAATCATTAACATATCTACTAGAACATATGAAAAACAACAGTGTTTATGGTAATTTCCATGGTGAATTGATGATGGAAGAAAGTGGGTGTGTCAGTAAAATTTGAGTCCAGAAACCCTCCCATATCATTAAGGCATGAGAATAGTCTATCCAGGTCAAAATTCAATGCATAGAGATACAGTTTGAAAACGTTTCGACGTTGGCCCCATTCACATGTCATTGTTTCCCACCTCTAGTATCTTGATGGTGTTGATTAAGAAATCAAAGAAATAGAGGGATTTTTCATCACAAATATGAAACAGATACATTGTATATACATTAATGTATAACCTGAAAGTAAAATCAAGAAAGACTGACGAAATCCTAAAACTTGCGTCAACCAAATTGGGTACTCTGAAAGAAAATTAGGGTTTATGGTTTACATGATGAATTGATGATGGAATAAAGTGGGTTTTTCAATCAAATTTGAGTCCAGAAACCATCCCATATCGTTAAGGCATGCCAATAGTCTATCCATGACAAATTTCAGTTCATACAGAAAGTGTTAGAAAAAATTTCAATGTTGGCCCCACTCGCAGGTCCCTGTTGCCAACCTCCAGTATCTTGATGGTGTTGATTAAGAAATCAAATAAATATAGGGATTTTTCATCACAAATATGATGCAGATACATTGTATATACATTAATGTAGAACCTGGAATCAAAATGAATAAATACAGACGAAAGCCTAAAAGTCGCGTCAACCAAATTGGGTACTCTAAAAGAAAATTAGGGTTTATGGTTTACATGATGAAGTGATGATGGAAGAAAGTGGGTCTGTCACTCAAATTTGAGTCCAGAAACCCTCCCATATCATTAATGCATTCCAATATTCTATCCATGACAAATTTCAGTGCATACAGAAACTATTTGAAAAAATTTCATCGTTGACCCCATTCGGAGGTCCCTATTGTTGGTGTCTAGTCCTCGTGCAATTTCTGTTCCTTGTTCATAGTTCCTCATTCCTCATTGCTTGACCATAGTGTAGTCCCCAAGATCCATTATTTTTGTACAAAATTACATACTAATGACATAAAATTATCGACAAACGTTTTTCGTCGATAGTATAGGAAATTCGTCGCAAGATTATTTACATCCGTCTCTCTTGTGATGATATCAAATGATGCTTGGATTCATTTCATATTTGGTTTATCAAATTGAAATATCAATTTGATAATTTGAAATCTAGATGGAACTTCATTCAACTACAAATATGAAACTTGGAATCATTAACATATCTACTAGAACATATGAAAAAGAGTTGGGTTTATAGTAATTTCCATGATGAATTGATGATGGAAGAAAGTGGGTGTGTCAGTCAAATTTGAGTCCAGAAACCCTCCCATGTCGTTAAGGCATGAGAAATTTCCTTGAAAATGGTGTATTCCCCAATATCCATTATTTTTGTACAAAATTACATACTAATGGCATCAAATTATCGACGAATGTTTTTCGACAATAGTATAGCAAATTCATCGCAAGATTATTTACATTAGTCTCTCTTGAGACAATATCAAATGATGCTTGGATTCATTTAATATTTGATTTATCAACTTGAAATCTCAATTTGATACTTTGCAAGCTAGCTGGACCTTCAGTCAAATACAAAAATGAAACTTGGAATCATTAACATATCTACTAGAACATATGAAAAATAGGGTTTATGGTAATTCTAAGAAGATTCAAATAGGTAACAATATTGATGAAATCTTATACGATCATGATGGTATAAAAATGAAAGAGATTCTCTTGGTTTCAAGAATAATTTATCCTCTAATTAACAAGGCCAAACACATGAAGGTGGAAGCTCACATAGCCCCTTCCCTCCCCCTCACATCACTCTCAATTGATCCCCAAAACCCAATCTATAAAATATAAAATAATTGAAAGAAACGTCCTATTAAGATTCATGCATAGAAACTACAAAAACAAAAATTAATGAAGGTACATGAAATTATGTAATTCTAAATGATATTTTTAGTCTACCACATACTTTACTATATTGACAACTATTTTCAGGTTTCAAATAATAATTAAACAACAAGTAACCTAGGATATAAAAAACATTGCATAAAACTTAAAAACATGTAATTAACCCATGACATTAAAAGTAAATTATTTTAAGAAAATAATTCATACACATTAAAATATTATCTAGTCATGTACCTAATCCAACCTCAACATCTGTGTAATCATCCTTATTCTCTATATTGATCTTCTTCATCGTCATAAATGTCATTTTCGAGCATATTTTCATCAACATCATCATCAGGAATTGCAATATTGTCTCCTACGCCTAGATCATGATATTCTTCGTCTTCTTCATCAGTCGACCCTCCATGATCTTCCGGCTCTGTCTGATATTTTGTCGAATAATCTTCTTCATCTTCAATATCATCTTCTTCCTGTAAATGAGTATACTTAATTGGCCTTCCTCTTGGATCATATCTAACAACAAATGACCAATCCCTTTCACCTGGAACATTTGAGTAAAAGACCTGTTCACATTGGCTTGGAA
>ML781388.1:128881-152532 GCA_009831015.1 Picea engelmannii | reverse complement strand
GAATAAGGTGGATGTAAGAAGACCTAATAGAAGCTTCCGCTTCTAGAAGGATCTTCCTCTAGATGCTTCTCTTAATAGACATATTTAGTATAAATAAGAGGTGAGGGTATGAGAACCCTAGCTTGGAGATTATTGTAACAGAGTGCTGCTCAACTAGAGGTTGCCCCCTCGAAGAGGCCTGTGAACATTTCTATCTGAATCAAAGTGCTATTTCTGTTGCTATTTCGTATATCATTTCTGTGTATTGTGAAGATTATGATGGATATTTTACTGTCATCCTATCATTTCTAGCATTTCATTTATGTTCTGCATATTTTATATATCTGGTATCTTGCATGGAGGAACCTCTTAGTGTAATAGCTTATTGGAATCTAGAGGAGTAGCACTACAGGATGGGATGGCTAGAAGTGACTTTTAGTGGCCAGGGAAGCCACAGGGAGATATAAGGAGATTTTCAGAGGTAAAAAGGTTAATTAATTAATTAAAGTGATTTAATTAATTAATTAAATATTAATAAAATGAAAGTCACTTTGGAGGGACAAGGTGAGCCAAAAAGTATAAAAGGAAGGCAAGGGACTCTACTCATCATTCATGTATGATCTTATTTTGATTTCTGGCTTCTAGCTAGTGAGCCTAATATTGGGGGTTTTGAGGGTTTTGACATAACAAACCCTAGAGGATGATTCGGTGGTGAAAGATTCCACCTATATTGTCCCAAGCTTGGTCTCGGAGATGAAATACTCTCCCACACCATTCTAGTTCCAGATCTACTCAGTTGGAGGAGGATTCTACATCAGTTTCATGTGCAGATAGAGAGAGGACGCACCAGTTGAGGGATTCTAGCAAGAGGGGTGCACCATCTTTGGAGAGAGATTCGTTGTAGGAGATTGACAGGGCCGTTGAGGATTCTATCACTTGGGTTTTCATTGCAGGGCCTTGGACATCAAATCTAGTTCTTTCTGAGACAGTTTTATGGCTCATATTATTTCTTGAGCAGTGGGGCGAATTGAAGAGAAGGAGGGCGTTTTTGAGATCCAGATCCAGTCGGTTTGGAGGGGTTACACTTCAGATCTGACCCTATGACTTTACCTAGTGACTTGCAGTGTCCCGATCTATATTTATGGAGAGTTTCAGAGCATTTGGAGGCCTCCTTCAGCAGGGATGAATTATCTAGGGTTTCAGTCATCTAGTGGGGTGCACCATTCAGTGAGGGATTTCAGATCTACAGAGATTGAGAGGGATCTTGGAGACTCGGTCACCTGGGTTGTTCTTACCATCACCCGATCTATCAATTGGCATATTTATTAGGGTGATTGGTCACTTTTGGCAGCAGGGCTGAATTATCTAGGGTTTCAGTCATCCAGTGGGGCGCACCATTCAGTGGGGGATTTCAGATCTATAGAGACTGAGAGGGATCTTGGAGATTCGGTCACCTGGGTTGTTCTTACCATCACCCGATCTATCAGTTGGCATATTTATTAGGGTGATTGTACACTTTTGGCAGCAGGACCGAGTTATTGAGGGTTTCAACCTTCTATTGGAGCGTGGCATTCTTTAGCTGGAGAGTTTGGCATTCAGATCTGCTTGTATTGATCTTCATTTATTATTCAGCCTTTGGAGGCATCTTTTGTATTAGCGGGAGCATTTTGTAGCAGCTCTTATCTATTTTCTATCTTCTTGGCCATCTGTTGAGCATTCTAGATCGACATCTTCATTGTAGCAGGTTTCTCTATTTTATGAATAAAGAAGAATTGAGATGTTTTGGCTTGTCTATCTTATTGCATATGGTTGAGGTATGTTCCATGGTTATCTCTTTCTGTTAATTTCTGCATACACACATATAAACACATATAAAAGGTAGATCAACAAAGTGTTTGATGAAATACCTCACTCAGAAAAAGTTTTAAAAAGACACCAAAACAGTGATGATCCTTGCATAATGGCTTGGGATCATTACAGTGGTATCAGAGCTTAAATCTTGCAAACCTGAGGGGTCTTTCATAGGGATAAATGGATTTTTGGAAGGAAATGGAGATTGTTAACAGGATTGAGGAGTGTGAGAGGGAATATGAAAGCCTCAATAATTTCAAAGGGATCATAGAATTCCAATGGTTCCTATCCTATAAAAATCGTAGTTGGAACAAGAAGAAGATTGCACGTTGGCTCAAGAAGAGGGAGGAAATCAGAGCAGCCCTTTGGGGTAAACCCATGCCCATTAGAAACCCCACACCCATTAGGAGCACGCAGCTTTGCTATAGTTGCAAGGTGCCTTGGGAACCAGATCATAGGTGTAGAGGTAAGGGTAAGAAGCACAGTATTGAGGTGCACCATGACAGTGATGATGGGGTGTGTGTGGATGGAGCGACAGATGTTGATTCAGAGCAGTCAGATGATGACAGTGACTCTTGCACAGGGGCTAGTGATAGTGACTCTACCTCAGAGGATAGTGATGATGACTCTTGCACAGAGGCTAGTGATGCTTGCACGCTTGAGGAGGAGGATGGCCCTTGTGTAGAGGATAGGCAACTAGATGGATAGGACGATATCCCCAGTGTATCAGCAGACACGTCACATACCATTGATGACCTTACGCCTCAACAAAGTGGTGACACTAGTGAGGAGTCACACGTGTTAGCACTTAGAGATGATGAGCTTCCTATGGGGGTCGTGACACATCTGACACCTGTTCAGATACCCATGATAGCCACGTTAGATGAGGAGATCAGTGTCACGTCAGGTATGATGGATGAGCCTAGTGTGAGGGATGCACACCATGGACAGGTAGACCCACAAATCCAAGAGGAGGTGCAGGACGTACATACAGTTGACCCCACACATATAGGTCAGTCAGAGGAGATGGAGTCACAACTATTGGAGACTCCAGTGGTTGAGCAGATGGCAGAGGTTGACAGGTGGATGAAGCACTTACTTCGAGGATCAAATTGCATGGATGAGGATGCACTCTTTGGCAGTCAGGATGCAAATACACGTGTCTGGATACATCTATATGGGATCCAGGTGCAGATGATAGTAGCAGGTTGAGTGCACAGGAGGATACAACTGCTCATACAGGATACAGTGTGAGTTAGGGGGATATGGTATCTAGCGATGGGATGCAGTGGCATACAGGAGTACCTAGTGGCACAGTAGACAGCAGGCATTTCATCACTTTATCTTCTGTAGAGAGTGTTGTTGGTGATGGCACTAGCAGTGAGAGGCATGAGGGGGTACCCCAGCATGATTATGATCAGGAGTCACACCACTTAGCAGCACAGTTGGGAGTTAGTGAGGATATGATCAGGGCAGCCACTAGACATATTGATGACATGCATGTAGTGATGGCAGATTATGGTTGGAGAGCATCAGTGGCACAGGGTAGATCAGATGGAGGATTTTCCATGGATGATTTTCACACTCTCTGGGAGAGAGTGTCTATGATGAGGACTGACTACCAATAGTTGTTGATAGACAAAGACTACCTACTGGGGATTGGTGAGTTGTATCATAGGGCCCTGAGGGGACAGGAGTTGGAGGTAGATCGACTCACTCGGGAGTTGGAGAGCACTTGAGGATTCTTGAGAGGCACACATACCACCCTTCAAGAATTAGAGTCTATATCAGATGGGTCTCTTGAGGAGATTCGTCAGAGATCCACTTCATCTGTCTTAGTGGACAGTTAGATGTATCATTCAGTCACATTGACAGAGGATGTTGATGATCTAGCAGAGGAGCACCAGTCAACGGGGGACACCTCCATTTGTGTCTTGGGAGTGGTTGATCTCCATATAGAGATTGATCCAGTTGTACGCCCAGTATCTGTGATGCAACATGAGTTTGCAAGAGATGACATGAGTATGCCAGAGCATACCGTGATGAGTGATAGCTCACAGAGAGATGTCAAGGTGTATGGTGGCATTCAGAGGGGTATAGTGCCTTGCAGGGAGGAGATACACTCAGGTGAGTATGTAGATGTCACTCCTCTGCAGCAACACATAGTTGTGGGAGATCACCTTCACCATTTCAGCAGTTGCATGGTAGATGCGAGATGGAGTTTGGTTGACTAGCAGTCGGAGGGGTTACTTCTGGTTGTATTGGATGGTTGGGACTCGGTGATGACCAAAGGAGAGAATCTTTCATGGATACCGATGGACGAGCTTCTGGTCGAATCATTGGATTTGACCAAAGCATGTGACACCTCCCCTGCAGATGTTTCTATTAGCCCGTCCTGACACTTTTATCATAGACAACAGCGTGAGGAGGGATAGGTCATGGCTGGGAGAATGGAGAGTGAGTAGGCCGATACTATATGACAGGAGTACTTTTACGACATACAGTAGGTCAGAGGTGGACCGTGTTAGACAGACAATTGAGACTTGGTGCGTGATGGTGAGCATCATAGACCAGGTGTCGACAGATGAGCATAGAGGTCTTCTGATAGTGATTAGCTTCACACAGGAGCAATTAGAGGCGATTGGAAGTGATAAAATTCCAAGCTTTCCATGGGACCCAGGAGTCCATTTTGTTAGCACGGTGCTCATGTTGACCCGGGTTGCACCAGAGAGCCACACACTCCACCTTGGTTTGGTTGGGAGTGGGTCTGCAGGTACTTGTCCTATGGGGCGAGACCCTTCCTTTCACATGATCATCATGATAGGGCATGGAGACGTTTGGATAGGTACTTCTTCTACAGAGATGCCTTTACAGATATAGTTTCTGGACAGCAGGTCCGGTGGTCACAGGTGTTTCAGCTTGAGGACCCAGGAGAGGAGGATTCAGGATGTATGAAGGGGGCTGACAGTCATGATCAACGTAGTGCAGTGTCAGCATGAGGATCTTCAACAGAGGTTAGCATGGGACCCAGGGATTGCAGGATTGAGAAGTACATTGACTGACAGGGGAGAGTGGACCATTGCAGGGGAAAGTTATTCTAAATTTCCATTATTCTTCAGTGTCGAGAGGAGCGCATCACTTGCGGGTGCCTCACGAAGATCTTGCATCACCTCGTTCAGACATCAACATGTGTAGTTTATGGAGGTCATGTGGATCTTGGCAGAGATTTGGAGGATGGACACATTCCGAGATGAGGCCATGTGTCATATGCAGGAGGTTCACAGGGTTGATATCTTTCAGGACTATGCTTCGCAAAGTATTGCAGTTCACTTCCTGATATGGGATCCAGGGGGTGGAGTGCACTATTGCTCATCTTTCAAGGGGTTCTACTATGTATCCCATAGGTGGAAATGGGATCCTGGCATTTTAGTTGAGTGGATTTGGCTATTTCTTTGGGACATCATCACAGGGCAGAGACTTATGATGACCAGAGTAGCTAGATGGATGTTATAGAGAGTACAGGGGTATTTGAGAGGCATTGTGGGGTATAGTTGGAATTTATCATCATATTCCATCATTATGAGCCATTTTGCATAGGATGGCTTTGGTTTCGTTCCATTCCGACGATTTCCATGATTTTGACTATTTTGAGCTATAAGTTAATTAAAATCACTGAAGAGGGCATTTTGGGCACATTACTTGGAGGAACCTCTTAGTGTAATAGCTTATCGGAATTGGGAGGAGTAGCAGTACAGGATGGGATGGCTAGAAGTGACTTTTAGTGGCTAGGGAAGCCACAAGGAGAGATAATGAGATTTTCAGAGGTAAAAAGGTTAATTAATTAATTAAAGTGATTTAATTAATTAATTAAATATTAATAAAATGAAAGTCACTTTGGAGGGACAAGGTGAGCCAAAAAGTATAAAAGGAAGGCAAGGGCCTCTACTCATCATTCATGTATGATCTTATTTTGATTTCTGGCTTCTAGCTAGTGAGCCCAATGTTGGGGGTTTTGAGGGTTTTGACATAACAAACCCTAGAGGACGATTTGGTGGTGAAATATTCCACCTATATTGTCCCAAGCTTGGTCTCGGAGATGCAATACTCTCTCACACCATTCTAGTTCCAGATCTACTTAGTTGCAGGAGGATTCTACATCAGTTTCATGTGCAGATAGAGAGAGGGCGCACCAGTTGAGGGATTATAGCAAGAGGGGCACACCATCTTTGGAGAGAGATTTGTTGTAGGATATTGGCAGGGCCATTGAGGATTCTATCACTTGGGTTTTCATTGTAGGGCCTTGGACATCAGATCTAGTGCTTTCTGAGACAGTTTTATGGCCATATATTTCACGTGACCATTACCGTTGATTGGAGGAACCTTTGGGTTCCTTCCTAACCGTCAGATCTGGGCTATGGTCTTCCCAACACTAACCAAATTAGGGATAAAAGAGGATTTTTCATCGCCAAACCCTGAACTCCGAATTCTCGAAGTAACAAGAGTCGTAGATCCATGGAGCTACATGGCTAGATCTCGACTGTGAGATCTGAGGGATGTTGGAACGCTGTTAGTTCAGGGTGATGTGGCATAGTGACATCACCCAGGAAAACGTGGACTTCAGTTTGAAGTGCAACATGTTATTCATATTCATACGTATCACATACCCTACAAACCCTTTGGAACATGAGACGTGTCATCCTAGATTAGGGCACATGTCGCCCATGACCATTCTACGTATCAACCCCTGGTATGTGCCCACCTAGACAACGGGGTTGGCAAAGTAACTGGAAATTCGGGAGTCCATCCTAGTCGTTGACATCGAGAGACAAATGGAATCAGATCCTGTACTATGAAGGAATGGAATCTTGGTGCTTCGAAAATCCCCGAAGTCTGGAGTAATGAAGAGAATCTCAATCATCCATCATTTGGGGATGTGTGGTGGGCGATCTGTTACTTCAGAGGATAGACACTTTGGATAAAGTGGGATAAGAACCCCCAAAGACCAGGAGGTCTGGGTTCACCTAAGCCATCGATCTCAGAGGACAGGTGTCGGGAGATATGACACTCCAGAAGGATTTCCCTTTAGAGGTTTGTGTTCGTAAGTTATTTGGTATTTTTCGAAGCGTAGAGTCTTGAAGTAAGCATGGTTCATTGATATTGAAAGGAAATAGGTACCACTGATTTCTGTAAGCATACCCTAAATCCATCAATTTGACAACTCAAAATATTTATGGTGTCATAGGATGAAAACGTCTGGAGCCTGAAGCTATGAAGGACTAACACATGTAACTGCTATATTGGCATCTGGTCATAGCCCACAGTCATATGCGATTGTAGCCAAAGGGAAGAGGCTAGGCTGGGAATTCAATTCAGAAGGTCGAACACCGAATTCCTTGTTAGTCTGTGAGTTAGCCGAGGACCAAGTCCATTCATTGGATTTGTCGGTGGATGGATTTTGTCCATAGAAATAGGGATGCTCGAAGTTCCAGGATACCTAAAGAACTTGGGAGAATTATATCTACCTACTCAAAGCTCGGTTTTGAGCATGGAGACCATGGCTAAAAATCTCTGGATGAGCAAAATGGGATAGAGACCCTGAATGGAGGATTTTATTTCTTAAGAGGAACGAAATTTCGACACCCCACCCTGGGTGTGTTACAAATTGGTATCAGAGCATGGTTACAAATCTCGGCCTGCTTGGGATCATGGATGAGTCACTTAAAAACCATGTTTAAAGAAAATTTTAAGGATGATGCCCTACCTTACCTCTTTCCTAAAGAGTCTGGTTGAACTATTACTAAATAAAAGAACAAAAAATGAAAAATAAAATCTATTGTGTGTGTGTATTTAAGAAAAATGAACTGTGTTGTTCATGAACTAATATATTGTTAGCTAACAACAAGTTTTTTTCAACACGCAAGCATTTAATGAATCACGGGAAAATACAAGCATCAAGGATGGTGATGTTCCATGAATTGGGGGATGGTTCCCACAATAGAGATGAAGCATCTTATGAGAGCAGGGCAATGGAGACCCCTCCAGATATGGATGAAACTGTAAGGAGCCTCATGGCCGAATTACAGAGTTGCAAGGCCGACAACGATAAATTGATAAAGGAGAAAGAAAAACAAATGTAAATTAATGTAGTCTTGTTGCAGATCTTATCCGATATACAGAGGTAGTTGTAGCATGGAATTGCAACTAGTCATGTGGACCGAAGACATACAAAGAGAAGTCAAATTCCACCTAAAATATGAAAACATGGTCCCATAAGTGGCCACACTAGGAGAAGTACCTCAAAGAAGGCCCAACCTGGAGGTAGGGAACACTCATCGGGAGAGTCCTCTGGAGAGGAAACATGAAACTCCGAGGGATCTTATAGTAGAAAAACTAACTCCCTGTCTTAAAAGAAAGGAAAGAAGTGAAAGCATTCTCAAAGTCATGATCCTGAAGATTTCAGGAAATCCAAACCACCCTCTTTCGATGGAGATATTAAGAAAGATTAAGAGGCAAAAGCTTGGCTTCTTAGTTTAAATAAGTACTTCATAGTCCATGACTACTCTAAAAACTTGAAGTCTCGAATAACCATCTTCAATCTGAATGTAAAATCTTCCATTTGGTGGGAAGACCTTAAGAATGTAAAAGGAATTGATGAATATGACTTATCATGAAAACAATTTGAGAAACACTTTAAGAAGAAGTATCTGTCAGAGAAATACCTTGATGGGAAGACTAAGGAGTTCTATGAACTCAAGCTGGGACAACTCATCATAGAGGAATACATCAATAAATTCCTTGAGCTGTTGAGGTATGTACCCTACATAAAAGATGAAAAGGTAAAAGTGAAATGATTTATCAGTGGGTTACCTCAGACCTACCGAAACAATATTGAGTTTGATGAGCCAAATACCTTATAAGACACTATCTGGAAGGCAAGGTATTTTTATGAACAGTTCAAGAGTCAGACAAAACCTCGCGAGGATTGGAAGAAGAAGAGTAGTTCAAGATTCAAGAAGAAGGGGTTTAAATCCTCAATATTTAAAAACTAAGGAAGGATTCTAGGATGAGCCTTCCTACCCGAAGTGTGTATCAATAGAATTTCCCTTCCCAGAGTGAAAAAAAATATTTTGGATCAACCCCAGGAAAGACTGATAACCCAAAGAGAGAACGCTTGAAATGTTGGGGTTGCAGAGAAGAACATTTGCTGAGGGATTTCCCACACAGACAACAAAACGGTAGGATATTCTACAAAATCCAATAAGCTACCATAGTCAATTATGTGGCTAGGAGCATGCCACATATTTATGCATCTTTGGATAACAAATAAGCCGACCACCAAGATTTAGTGGTGGAGATAGAAGGTATGATCGCCAACCGTCTAGTTTCTATTTTAATTGACCCTAGTTCTAATTTGATTTATGTGGCCCCTTAGACTGTTGATAAGTGTAAAATGTGAACAGTTAGACATGTTAAGACATGGTTGGTACAAATAGCCACTGGAACCAAAATAAAAGTAGTAGATGTCATACCAACTTGCAAATTCATCATGGATGGATTGCCCACCCAAGGGACCCTTAACATACTTCCTCTAGGATCTTATGACCTGTTGATTGGTATGGACTGGTTGGTTGGTTATAAAACTAAGTTGGAATGTTACCATAAAAATTTATAATGTGTAAATGAAAAAGCGATAAATATAACCCTCCAAGGTATTCATAAGCTTGTCTCAATGAGACGAATATAATCCCTTCAAATGAAAAAGTATTGCAAAAAGCGATGTCCTCTATATGAAATACAAGTGTTAGAATCTGTTGAGGATGAAAAACTGAACCTAGAGGACCACCCCATATTAAGAGAGTATAGAGATGTGTTTCCAGAAGAGGTATCGAGTCTACCTCCGAGAAGAGACATTGACTTCTCGATAGAACTTGCACCAGGAGTAGTGTCAGTGTCTAGGACACCCTATAGGATGAGTACACCCTAGCTAGTTGAGCTCAAGCTACAACTAAAGGAAATGATGGAAAAAGGCTACATCCGGCCCAGTGTGCCTCCATGGGGAGCACCAATATTGTTTGTGAAGAATAAATATGTCACACCCTGACTGTGCATATATTATAGACAACTCAATAAGACAACCATAAAGAACAAGTACCCCTTACCAAGAATCAATGCCTTGTTCGACGAATTAGGGGGTGCTTCCATTTTCTCAAAGATTGACTTAAGGTATGGATACTATTAAGTCTAAATCAAGGATGAACACATCCACAAAACAACCTTCAGGACAAGGTATGGTCACTATGAATTTGTGGTTGTGCCCTTTGGATTAACAAATGACCCTGCCACTTTTATGTGCTTGATAAATAATGTACTTAGCAAATTCCTAGATATATTTGTATTGGTTCTCATTGATGATATCCTAATATACTCCAAGAACAAAGAGGAGCATGAAAAACATATTAGACTTTTACTTCAAGTAATAAGAGAGCACTACCTCTACGCTAAGTTTAGCAAGTGTGACTTTTTCCAGAAGGAAGTACATTACTTAGGCCATGTTATTTCTGAGGAAAGGGGGGGCAGTAGACCCTGAAAAGATCAGATCTATTATGGAATCACCTACCCCAAAGGATGTAGATATCATATCCTTTATGGGATTAGTGGGATATTATAGAATGTTCATAAAAGGATTTTCCAAGATTGGTTTTCCAATCACCGCCCTTCAGAAAAAGGGGGTTAAATTCACCTGGAAATCAGAATGTGAAGAAATATTTTAGGAACTGAAATACCTTTTGATCCCTGTGCCTGTGATGAAGATTGCAGAACCTGATAATGACTTCCTTGTGTGTATAGATTCCTGCAAGGAAGGACTTAGAGGAGTCCTTGTGAAAGAAGGTCGTGTAATTTTCTACGAATCCAGAAAATTGAATGAGCATGAAATCAATTATGTGACCCATGATCTAGAATTGGCTTCCATAGTGTACACTTTAAAAATGTGGAGGCATTACCTCCTAGGTAGGATATTTGTACTTATGGAAGACCATTGTGGATTGAGGCACCTATTTGATCAACCAAAACTCAATTCCAGACAAGGAAGGTGGATGGATCTCCTTAGTGAGTTTTATTTCAAAATCAAACACATCAAAGGAAAGGAAAATAGGGTGGCTGATGGCCTTATCAGAAGTGTGAAAATGATTCACCTGGCAGGGGTGATCACTTGTGAAACGAATGTCAGGGAAAGAGTCAGGAATGCACAAGAAACATATTCATTCTTCAATACCGTGACCTCATACCTAAGGCAAGAGCCTATAGGCATAAAATATGAAGTCTATCAGATGCTCGATGAAGGTTTGCTGACCTACAAAAATAGATTGTATATTCCAATTTTTGATGACTTGAATAGGTTCACAATGGATGAAATACACAAGAGACCATATACAAGTCATCCAGGTTATCATAAAATGATTATGGCCTTTAGAAAACAATTCTATTGGCCCGGATTGAAAAAGGACATAGATGATTATTTAGCTAAGTGTCTAGAATGATAGCAAGTTAAGGCAGAACACCGACACCCAGCAGGGTTGTTACAACCTCTACCAATTTTAGAATGGAAATGGGAAACCATCTCCATGGATTTCATCACCAGATTACCAAAATCGACCAAGAAGAATGATGTCATCATGGTGGTGGTGGACAAATTCAGCAAGTATGCTCGCTTCGTTCCTGTCAAATCAACCTGCAAGGCGATAGATATTTCCAACATCTTCATGAAGGAGATATTCAGACTGCATGGCATGCCTAGGGAGAGTGTATCTAACTGAGACACAAAATTCACTTCAAGATTTTGGAAATCCTTGATGGTTGGTTTTGAGACTAAATTGTTGTTTAGCACAACCGATCACCCTCAAACTGATGGGAAGACAAAAAGAGTAAAACAGATATTAGAAGACATGTTAAGGATGCATGTAATGCATCAGCCTAAGAAGTGGGAAGATTACTTGTCATTGGTATAATTTTCCTATAACAACATTTATCAAGATTCACTGAAGATGTGCCCTTTTGAAGCCCTCTATGGTAGGTAGTGCATGATTCCAATCAGCTGGAGTAGTCCAGTGGATAGAATTACAATTGGACCTGGCATGATGAAAGAGATGGAACAACAAGTGATTCAGATAAAGAAAAGTCTGAAGATTTCTTAGGATAGATAAAAGAGTTACGTGGACAGAAAGAGAACTCCCAGAGAGTTCAATACATGAGACCATGTCTATCTCAGAGTTAGGCCCAGGAAGAGTTCCCCGAGAATGGGATCATGTGCCAAGATGGAACCTCAGTATTGTGGACCCTTTGGAGTCTTAGATAGAGTGGGACATGTAGCCTATAGGATATCACTCCCATTCCACAGTAAAGGCACACAATGTTTTCCATGTTTCATTATTGAAGAAATATGCACATGATTCTAATCATATAATTGACTGGTCTGTGATCCAGGTGGATTTGGAGGGAGAATTCCTGCCAAAAACTCAATGTATACTAGACAGGAAGGAAACCGCACTCAAGAACCAAACCATTGCACAGGTCAAAGTGCAGTGGAAACACTTTGTCCCAGATGAGGCTACATGGGAAATGGAGGATGCCATGAGACATGAATATCCATTTTTGTTCACTTCTATATATAGAAAGCATGTTGATAGATAGAACATAGATGAAGATATTCCTTTAAGGGGGAGGGAATTTTAACATCCATGTTTCCCCCTGTTTGTAAATATAATTATATGGGCCAGGAGACTATGGAAAATTGAATATGTGTGGATGATTGATTTAATTGACCTTTGTATAAAAGGTCAATGAATGTAAACTCTATTATTTACTAGAAAATGGATAAGTGTTGCATGAATGATGGAAAGGGGATGTGATAAGAGAGACCACAAATGCTATGAAAGAGAGGGTGAAGGGGACCATAAATGGTTGCGTTAACCTCCATCAAACCAATACCTTACTGGATTTAATTGCTAAGGACCATAAAAGACCTCTGACCCATAAATGAATTACAGTTAGGATGGTAGGTGGGGAGGCCTCCTCAAGATTTAATGAGGGGATTGGGAAAAGCACCCATCTGTAATGATTTCAGACCTTACGGGGGACTGGGAATTCAATCCACACATAATATTCCCTAGGAAGGCAAGAAAGGAAGGTGTGGTGGGTAGAGAAAGACCTAGAAAGAGTGTAGAGATGAGAGACTAAGCTCTTGGGTTCACAAAAGAACTAACAGATGAGTGTGTTCTAGTCATAGGAAATGGATAGTCGTGTCATGATACAAGATGATAAACAAGGCTAGTCCTCTTTTCTTGGTATTGTGTAAACTGTTGCCAAGATCCTGCAAGAGGAGGAGGGAAACCTCCACCCCTACTGTTGCTAAGCCATAAGAGAAGATTTTATCGTGAAGCATTGTGGTCTAGCTCGAGGGTGGCTATTGGTAAATCCGTTAGGAGTGACTGAGCCTATGGTTGGGTGTAAATAGGCACCCCTTTCAACAGTCTCTTCACGTTATCTGGTTTTGATAAGTGTTTTCATACTCTATACATTGAATTGGGAATACTGGGTGCATGCATGTATTTATATATCTATAAATGGTTTCTATATTGGAAATGGTTAAGTTTTGTGTATGCGTTTGTTTCCTTGAGAGTCTTATGCTTCTGCTTGATTTTTCCATATGCTCCAGTTTAACCCTTGAAGGTGATTTTCCCAGGGTATTACCTCACAGTTCGAGAGTCGGAGCAAGCCTCTTGGGCCTACTACCATCTTGATAATTCCACAATATTTCCATGCCTTGTTTCAGAACTTAAAGTTCTACAAACTAGGAAGGTGCTTCCTTCAAACTAGTAATCTAAGAGACCTTAGGTTCGTGCCCATGGCCTTAACCAAATATTGGATAAGAGTAGATATTATAGCCCGAGATTGATCAGATGGTCAATACGACCAGGGTCTAGGAACCCTGCGCTCAGCTCGAAAGGATCTATCTCTTGATGGGTTCGGAGCTTCGGGAGCTTGAAGCCTTGCGATGTCAAATTTCATGACTGTCAAATTTACATGAATTACAGAGTCTCAAAAGGTTGTGAGTCTTTGATATGGGGAGATTTTTGGGGCCCCTTCTCGATCGTATAATCATCTAGTGGAAGGTTTCACACATGGTACTTCAACGGAGTCCTACCTCAGGAAAACAAAGTGGCAGTGAAGCCAAAACCTCCGAACGCTAGAGCCATGAGGTGACCAGGACCGTTGATTGGAGGAAACTTTGGGTTCCTTCCTAAGCATAAGATATGGGATATGGTCAACCTGACACTAACCAACTTCAAGATAAAAGATGAGTCTGCACCACCAAACCCAGAACGTCGAACTCGTGATGTAACAAGAGTCGTAGATCCATGGATCTATGTGGCTGAATCTTGACTGTGAGACATGAGGGATGTTGGAAGGTTGTTGGTTTGGGGTGATGTGGCATAGTGACATCACCCAGGAACACGTGGACCTTAGTTTGAAGTGCCACGTGTTACCCAGATTCATACGTATCACATACCCTATAGACCCTTTGGAACGTGAAATGTGTCATCTCGGATGAGGGCACATGTCACCCCTGACCCTTCTACGTGTCAGCCCCTGGTATGTGCCCACCTAGCCAACTTGGTTGGCGAAGTGACCAAAACTCTGGGAGTCCATCCTAGCCGTTGATATAACAACCCTAGTTGAATATATGCTTAGGGATTATTAAGTAAAATTAATTAGATAATTAATTGTCTTAATATGGTTTTAATTAAACAATGATTAACATTAATAATATTAATTAAATATTTATTTATTAATTAATTGTTTTTAACTTTTGATTAATTAATTAATTACATATCATATTCAATGACATGGGTAATAAATTTAAGGGGCTTAATAATTTTAATTTGTTTAATTAAATGCTTTACATATGCGGTAGGGGACAAGACATTAAAGAAGGGGATAAGATATTAATGAAGGGAATAAGACATTAAAGAAGGGGATAATATATTAAAGGGGTAGATAAAGAAATTAATGAGGGTAGGAGAGTCAGTGAAGGAGGATATGATGGGGAAGAGTCTTACGGGAAGGGCATTCTTTTGGAGGAGGAAGCATTTTGAGGGGAGGATATATTTCTGTGGAGATGTTTGGTGTGAGGAGTTTGGTTTTGGGGGTTTTTGGTTAATCAGAAGCAAGGAGCACTGGTTTGTTGGGGGTTTTGGGCACGGGGGCTAGGATATCCTTATGGTATCCTAGATCTAGGGAGCCGGACATGATGCTCCTAGCTGGCAGGGAGGAAAACTTAGTTTTGGGCAGGGTTTGACACAGTTTCAACTTCAGCATTGGACCAATGGAGCAGTGAGAATTAGCATCAGAAGAAGTTAATTTATTTATGAAATTGCTAATTTATTTTCGTGCTGTAGTTAAATTTTAAATTTTGGCCAATATTATATGCTCATATGATGGCGAATGAATTATTTATGTATGAGAAAGAATTTTATGTTTAATTGTGTGAAAAATTTTGGATTTAATTGAGTTAGGAATCTACACATGGTATTAGAGCCCTGGTTCAAAATCTGGAGCCAAGGGCCTACCTACCCACCTAGAATTTAAACACTTTTGTTTAGTTATGGTGAGACAATCCAAGAAAACCCTAGGAGACTATTCATAAAATCCAAAAGAGTGAGAGAAGTAGGTTAATTACTGGATAAACTCTTTTTTTTGAATTTTTCCCTTCGTGGGAATTTATGTTGATATTTATACTTAAGGTTGTTTTGGTCTGTTTGAAGACAATCCAGAATTTCAGTTTTTTTTTAAATAAGTAGAACGGAGCAGTAAATTGATAAAAATATTATTGAGTATTTGGAAGCTGACTTTCAGAACGAATAGCATTTCGATGGCTGGTCAATGCACTTATGATGATCCTGGTGATCTTGGGGCCCAACAGAACTTGAGTTATTCAGTATCTGCAGATTCCTAAATGACCCAAAAATGGGAGCAAGCTTAATAGTTGAAGACATCGAACGAATAAGAAATATGGTTTTGTTTTCTCCGCTATTTCTTATCGGTGAAGGGAAAGTTCCATTCACTTGTTTTAGTAATGCCATTGACTCAAGAAGATGAAATGAGAAAACCTACCTTTTCTCTCTACTGCCAAGGGAAAGGGGCAAGCACGTATGCTGGCCACAAAAGCCCGTCTTCGTTCCATCTCCAGGGTAATTGTCACACATCGGAGATTCATCTTTTTCTTATATGCAAGATGGCTTGTTTAAGTCCATTCCTTTAGATCTAATTATTTCTTTGGGTAGGGATGGGGTATCATAAGTAATGGTATGCCTTTTCTTAACTCCAGACTGAGACTAAAAAGAAAATATGGAGACCCAAGAATATGATACTGCAAGAAAGCTCCTCGGCATAACTCAAAGATGTAAAAAGACTATTGAAAGCCCCAATCCTTCAGAAGTGTGATGGACCACAACATGATAACATAGTCTCAGCGATATCATTTTAAAATATAGAAATTTGTAGTAGTTTTAATGTTAAGAAAGCACACTTTTACAACACATTTTCAATGCTTAAACATATTAAATATATATATATATATATATATATATATAATGTTTTTCAACCCTAATTTAGTTTGAAGTACAAAAATATCAACTGAGCATCCAACAAGCAATGTTTTTCTGATCAGATCCTTGTATCCTCAACTTCCTCTGCGCTGCATTTTCATTCAGCAGTGTCAAGCCAATGACAATCATTGTTTGATCCTCCTCTACAATTAACTTGATCTTACTTTACATAACCAGATTCGTTCTTCTTCCATTTGACAATATTAATTTACAAAATGTTCCAAGATTGAATGCATTTCCAACCATTTTATATCCAGAAATAAATTAGATGAATAAAGATGAAACAAGATCAAATTCAAAACTTATAATGAGAAAATTTCCCCATAATGTATGCACTGCTAGGCCTTTCATGTCTGAAATGATAACAATATGATAAAGAATAAAAAATATTTTATGGATTGTATGTATTGGTAGTCTTTTCATGTCTGAAATAAATTAGAATAAATCAACATCTAAATGCAGAATGAGATTTTTTTTTTCATAGGTTATAACAGTAAAAAGGATACACCTTTCAAAATGTGTGCACCGACAACTTCTTTGGATAAAAGACTATTACAGAAAATACTGTAAAATAGATGAAAATGAAAAAAAAAAAGGATTGGATAAAGAACATTATAGGAAAACAATATTCCATATCCATAGTCAGATTAAGGATAGAAAAAAAAAAAGAGAAAACATACTAAGTATATCGTTTAAAAATTGTTACATTGGCGACTAATGTAGATTCCAAATAATTCATAGAAATATATGTAAAACAAAACCAAAGAATGAAAACGCCAAAAATTCCAGACTCTCAGCGCCACTTTGGGTCATTGAAGAGAACCCACGAACCCGTGAATGAAGAGAACAATAAAGCATGAGACTGTCGAATTTCAGACTTCCAACGCTACTTCCACACCTTCAAACCCCACCATTGTCACAATAACAAGAATGCAGGCACATAACAACAACTAGGCTTTCAATCCACTCTGTTGGCACAAGAAAGAATAATTCCAACCCACAACAAAGCCCAATTTAAAATGAATTGAACTAAACCATAGCACGAAAATTCCCGAGTTGCAGGTAGTATGGAGGAGAGGGTTAACCATGGTGGCCATGCTCCCTCACACCTCCCCACACAACCACAACAAATGAGGGAGAAATGGAAGAGTCTAGAGTTTAAAAGAGATGGTAAATTTTTTATTTGAAATAAAGGAGAGCGAAGGGCAGGTGGGCCGCATGCAAGCTCCACATTGCCGACTCTTGGGGCAAGTGGGCCTCATGCAATCCCCACGTTGCCAATTCAAAGTCTTTAAAAAAAATAAATTAAATTGGCTTAATTTTAATTTTAGTTGTTAATATTGTATTTTTTTTATTTATTAAATTTTCTTTTATATATTTTTTTTAATTTGTTTTAAGTGGAAATATATATATAATATTTTTAAAATGATATTTAATTACACTTGAGAGAAGTTTTCAACGTAATTTTTAAACATTTAATATATCATTTTAATATATATATTTTAAAAAAATTATATATATATATATATATCATTTGATATATTTAAAAAAAAATCAAATTAAAGATTCAATTAAAGTGTAATTATTAAGTTTAATAAAGCTTAATTATGAAGATTAATAAAGTTTAATTAGTAAGTTTAAGTAAGGTTAATTAAAATGTTAGAGGTTCCATGGGTTTTGAACCCAAGACCACCCACCAAGCGAAGTGCCTTAAGAAGAGCACTAACACCAACGTGCCACACATATCATTTTTACAAATAAATTCACATATAAATAGTTTAATTATCAATAGTAGCAAAGTACTATCCTGAAGAATAATCTCTGGTTATCCAAGCGCCAAGTTCACAAGACCATACACACAACTCATCGAGCTAAGCGCCAAGTCCCTCCACTCCATTCCACCAGTCAAAGTCAAACACTAAGCTTCAATGCATCACCTTAGGCTCACTACATCATACAATCACAAGTCAGGAAGCAATACATAACGACAGTGCACAAGCACTAAGTTCCAATGCCAAAAGACACTCTACAATCCTTAAAGAATCGCACCTGCAACCACTAAGATGCACAATTCAACTCATATGTACAACGTGCCTAGGAAAGATCACGAGTCAAGCATCGAAGGATAATTAGTTGTAAGAGAAAGTTTAAAGACTTAGACTAGGATAAGCGAGAAGGAGGCGACATATGCACTAGGAGAGTAAGCTAAATAAATTGGCGAGTATGGCGCAAGGCTAGCATAGCTATCGGGCAAGGGAGTCAAGAGTTTTCTTAGTTGAAGAAATCAAGCTTAGATTCTTAATCCTAACCCAGCCAATCCCCTAAAGAGAGTAATGTCTGTTTACATACAAGTAAAGAAAAACTTACGCCTAACCCTATTTCTAGTTTGAGTAGGACCAATTTGAAATGTCCTTGAACTCACCCTGACAAATTTGGTTGATGTAGGTTAAATCATACAGGATGGTCAGGACTCGAGGGAATAGAAGCAGGGGAGTATCGTCGCAGGCACCGCCGCCACCACCAGCGCCGCCGCCACCATCGCCCGAACTAGCTCTCATACTGCGCTCGTTGGAGGCCATAAATGAGACTTTAAAGGGGTGACAACCAACAGGGACTGAAGTGTAACCCCCACCATTTGGAACAGGTAATCCAGAAGTGTCAAGGGATTCAGGGGGAGGACCTCCACCTGAAGACATCACTCAAGAATTGCAGAAGATCAAACTTTCAGAGTTTGTCGGGGGTCGTGCGAGTGAGCACACGGAAGCATGGTTGGAAGGCATGACAAGCTTTTTTTCCTTAAGGGACTATGCATCCAACTCAAAGGCGAAGATATCAATTTTTCAGTTAAGAGACAGTGCCTTGAACTAGTGGGGTAACCTAGAAAGAAAACTGCATCTTACCCCAGACACAGTATCTTGGGAACTTTTCGAGGAGAGGTTCTGAACGAAATATCTACCAGCCTATTATGAGGAACAACAGGTAGGGGCGTTTCATGCCTTAGTACAGGGAAACATAATTGTAGAAGAATATGAGATCAGATTTATGGAATTGGTCAAATATGTTTCATATATGGATAATGACCAATGATAAGCAGAACGTTTTGTCTATGGGGTAAACCCTAATATTAGATCTATGGTGCGGATGTGGAAACCGTCTTTGGTAGCAGAAGCTATGGAAAATGTGCATTATGCGGAGGAACACATGAACTTAACCGGGGGTACACGACCGACATTTCTGCATCATCCTGGATTCGTCGGGAAGGCCCCTAGGACATTTTCCAGGGGAGGGGGCTCAAGGCCACCTCCATTTGGTAACAGAGTCGCACCAAGGATAGTAACCATAGGGATCTCAATGGAAACAAGTGCAACATCTCATTCATCACCAACGATGCAGACAGGTCCACGACCATCTCAGGGAACAACTAGTAGGGGCAGGGGTTCCAGGGGAAGGAACTCATTTAAGAGATAGTCACATAACAATGTACAGGTTCAATCTCATGTTACTTTTTGGGGATGCAGAGGACCCCATTACCAGCATGACTGCCTAGAGTTACAATCAGGGTTCGTGCATAGAGAAGTAAAGGCACTGATGGGGAGAGAAAGTAGCAGCCACCAGACTTATGCAGTGGTTAATAATCACCAGGCCGAACATCAATCCACGTTGGTGGAGTCATCAAGTACGCTAAATCATATCAACGTTAAGATTTTATTTCATTATGGTGCTACAGATAGTTTCATTTCACCATCTGCATTAGAAAAGAGTGGGTTGGTAGCCTACGAGCACGATGACTTTAAGCAAGTCGAGATGGCTTCGAGGGAAAAGAAAGTGGTAGGACCTAGTGTTGATAACTGCATAGTAGACCTGGGAGTGTGTACTACTAGGTTGAAGGTATATGCCACTACTCTCGGGGAATACAACCTAATCATTGGAATGGATTGGTTAGAATCTCATCGTGCTTTGGTAGATTGTTTCGCAAAAAGGGTTCTCTATGTAGACGACGAAGGAAGGCTAGTAGAGATCCAGGGTGTACGGAGAAAAGTTTCATTACGATTTATCTCAACTATGAAGGTTAAGCAATTCTTGAGGCAAGGATGTCGACTTTATGTAGTGGAAGCAGTGAATGAAAGGAAGGGACCCTCATTGGATAAGTAACCAGTATTGTTAGAATTTAGGGATGTTTTTCCGAACGAGTTACCAGGGTTACCTCCTGAGAGGGAGCTTGATTTTACTATTAAGCTAAAACCTGGTGCAAAACCAATTTCCAATACTTCGTATCAGATGACAGCGCCAGAACTTTGTGAATTGCAAATTCAGTTGAAAGAGTTACTGGACTTAGGGCTAATAAGGCCCAGTTTTTCACCTTGGGGTGCACCAGTAATTTTTGTAAAGAAGAAGGATGGATCCTTACGACTGTGTATAGACTACAGGGACTTGAATCGTGCTACAGTGAAAAATAAGTACCCAATGTCGCGAATAGATGACCTCTTTGATTAGATGAAAGGAGAAACGATATTCTTAAATATCGATTTGCGATCAGGGTATCATCAGTTAAGAATTAAGGAAGGTGATATCCCAAAAAATGCCTTTCGAACTCGGTTTGGACATTACAAGTTTGTCGTAGTACCTTTCAGATTGACGAATGTGCCAACCGTATTCATGAGCCTCATGAACAACGTATTCTGAAAGTACTTAGACCGTTTTGTACAAGTCTTTCTATATGAAATCCTCATCTATTCCAAGAATGAAAGAGAACATGAGGAACACCTACGTGTAGTGTTGTCCTGCCTTAGGGAGAACAAATTGTATGGGAAGTTGTCAAAGTGTTCCTTCTTCCAGAAATAAATTCATTATTTAGGTCATATCATTTCCGGTGAAGGAATTTCTGTGGACCCAGAAAAGGTAAAGGCCATTATGGAGTGGCCAGTGCCGAAACATGCCCATGAGGTGAGAAGCTTCATGGGTCTAGCAGGTTATTAGTGGAGATTTGTGGAAGGATTCTCAAAAATAGCGAAACCCATCACCACTTTTCAATGCAAGGGGGTCAAGTATGAATGGACAGAAGAATGTGACAGTGCATTCATCAAGCTTAAGAGATTACTAACTAGTGTGCCAATTCTACGAGTGTCAGATATGGAAAAGGACTTCACCATCTGCACAGATGCCTTGAAGAAAGGGTTGGGGGCTGTGCTAATGTAGAATGGAGGAGTGATAGCTTATGCATAAAGGAATTTGAAGAAACACGAAGAACTATACATGACTCATGATTTAGAGTTGGCAGCTGTAATGCTAGCTCTGAAAATTTGGAGGCACTATCTCGTGGGGTGAAACTTTGAGCTCAAAATGGACCATCAAAGTTTAAAACATCTCTTCACTCAAAGAGATATGAATGCCAGGCAAAGGCGATGGAGTGAGTTTATGAGTGAGTATGATTTTTCTATTTCATACATCAAGGGAAAGGAAAATGTGGTCACAGATGCCTTGAGCAGGAGACCATGTATCTTCTCCTTGGTACCCTTAAAAGTCAATCTGAGGGAACATGTGTTGACACAACTCTAAGGTGACAGTTGGTATTTATAGGTTACTTCAAACCTCCAAAGCGGGAGGCATTTAGATCCAAAGTATGAAGGATATAGTCTGTGATGCCAACCTATCGGCCCTCAGGCCAATATCCGCTCACAGGAACATTCTTTAACCCCCTCGAGCCGGATCGACTCTTTCAGATTCCTTGCTGGAATATCCTTTCGTTTGATCCACATGTCATTTTTTTTTCATAGCTCGCAATCTCGTGAGTTTGTGAATCATGACTCCTGATTCTTCTTTCTCAAATCTGTGACACCCTAGATCGCGAAATGGGTATAGCCCTTTCTTCCGTCAGCGCCCTCCTTGCACGATCGTCGGCTAGGCTAAGCGTTAGCACTTCTCGCCTCTCACGCCTTCACGAGTTAAAAGGTCCAACCTTGGCACCTTTCTTTCCCGAACCCCTGAGAGGTGATATTGACTTTTCTCCTCTCTTTCTTGCTACTCATGAATTTGCGAGTCGAAGGCTCAAACTTTTGTTCCCTTATATCCCGAGTCCCCGAGATGCGAGAGGTCAACGTGTTAGAAAAAATAGGACCACGGAGCAATAAAACAAAACAAATGTAGAAACAAAACACAGAAGACACACAATACAAGAGAGACATAGATTTACGTGGTTCACCTAGTGTGGGCTACGTCCACCAGAGAAATTGCCAGGTCTTTCCTTTATTATTATCTAGCAAATGAAGGGGTACAACCTACAGTAAAACCCGCTGTAACTTCCTCTTATTTCTCTCATAGTCTCCTCTCTCATAATACAATATTCACCCTCTACCATAGCCGCAATACATTTCCCTCATAAAAGAGGGTTTCCTTCTAGGGAAAAAACCCTAACATAATCTCTACCATTATATCTGTGACCTTATAATGAACGGTCGAGATTTACAATGAAATTACAATATACTTTTACAAGGCAATTTTTCCTTTGGGGGCTTCGCCCCCAAACCCCTGCTGGGGGCCCGCTTGCCCCCAGACCCGCCATCCGGGGGGATAGGCCCCCCAGACCCCGTAGAGTGGGTACCCCCCCTCTGCACTCCCCCGTGTGGAAGAGTGTACATACTTTTGGGGTGTAAATACTTCATGGGGTATAAACATGGCTGAAAGAAAGGACCTCTGAATTAGGAAGATAATCAAGCTCCACAACCAACAATCTCCCACTTGGAGACTGATCTCAACAACTCCACCACTGTTGTATATGCTGGAATCTGAACCTTCTTGGACCTGGAAAATTTCTCATCTTCATATTCATTCTTGAAGACCAACTGAAACTAAGCAAGAACTCAGTTTCTCCCTAGTTACTCCCTTTGTTAACATGTCTGCAGGATTCTGGCTAGTGTGTATCTTTTCTAGCTTCAATTTTCCATCTTCCAAGGTGGATCATATGAAGTGGTACCTCAACTATATATTCTTAGTCTTCGAATGGAAGGCTGATTTATTTGCAAGGTGAATGGCACTCTGACTGTCACAGTACAACTTGTTGTTCTCCTACTTCTTTCCCAATTCCTCCATAAACCTTTGTAACCAAATCATCTCTTTACTAGCCTCTGTAGTAGCAACATACTCTGCCTCTGTTGTTGA